>VCRD01010025.1:0-10742 GCA_006783055.1 Trinorchestia longiramus | reverse complement strand
CTCACACAGCAGATGTGAGGCAGGTATACCTCACACAGCAGTTGTGAGGCAGGTATACCTCACACAGCAGTTGTGAGGCAGGTATACCTCACACAGCAGTTGTGAGGCAGATATTCTCCACAGTTAATTGACACAAGAATCCTAATTAATTAACCCTAATTAATTGACACAAGAATCCTAATATAACTGTTCACTGCCAGTTGACTGAACACTTCCCAATTGAAAAGTTACCCTTAACGAGGTATTAACTAGTTAATTGGAAATTACCTCCGGATAACTGGGCATGCTACAGTTAACAGAACACTGTCCAATTAGTTCTAATTAACTGAACACGCAACAGTTAGATCAGAGTTGTTCATCTAACTGCACTTTGCCTAACTGCTCACGTGCCAGTTAACAGAGAAACTGTTCAAACAGATGAGACTTCACTTCAAAGGTGGGGGTCTCTGCCCCCTCTTCCCCCACCTGTACCCCTGCCTCCCCACCCATGCCTCCCCACCCATGCCTCCCCACCCATGCCTTCCCCATGCCTTCCCCACCCATGCCTCCCCACCCATGCCTCCCCCATGCCTTCCCCATGCCTCCCCCATGTCTTCCTCACGCCTCCCCCCCTGTCCGACTAATGGGAGGCAGGCACTGATTTAAATGACAATGTAAAGGCTCGTTGATTTTAAATATACTAGGCACTAATATACGAGGGCTTTTTTCCGACCTCCGATGGGATAAAAAAGTAGATTTATGTAACATAATAATTTTATTACCAAAAGTATGACAAGATCTTACTTGTTTCTATAAATAATTGCCAAAACGGTTGAGGGATTTTTCATAACGTGACACAAGCTTCTCGATGCTTTCTTCAATGAAGTTGGCCGCCAGTGAGAAGAGATATCGGGCACAACGGGTCTTGACCCAACGGGCACTACGGGTCTTGACCCAACGGGCACAACGGGCCCGGACCCAACGGGCACAACGGGTCTTGACCCAACGAACACACAGCTTTCCGTATCCGAGGTCTCGTACGATTGTGTACAAAGCAGACGTTGAAATATTAAGAAATTTTTGAGAAAATTCAGTGATTGTAAGCCTTGGTTTGGTGTTGATCCCCTCATTAAGACGCTGAATGAGGTCTACAGTTACGACACACTTGCGCCTTTGTCTACCTTCTTCTTGGACGTCGGACCACCCTTCTTTAAAATTTCTACACCTTCTCTTCCTCTCTTTTTCCTCCCCTCATAGAAAGAAAAAAGCTCATGACATGTATCAAGACATTGACATACTTTTCCATATCTATCAGGTCTAAAATTGTACTCCTTTTTCTTTATATTTTGCTGTTTTTTCTCATCTTTCTCCTCTTCCTCTTTCTTCTCCACCTTCTACTCCTCTACATGCTCCCATTCTTCCTTCTCCTTATTCTCTTCCTTCTCCTCCTACTCCTAATGCTCCTCCTCTTTTTCCTCCTCTTCCTTCTCCTCTTCCTTCTCCTCTTTATCCTCTTTATCCTCTATGTCCTCTTTATCATCTTTCCCCTTGTTTTCCGCTTCCTCTTCCATTTAGTCCAAGTACCCACAAACCTGTGCAGGAACACAGACACGACGCTGCAGAGGACAAACCTCTGCAGCAGCACAAATACGACACTGCAGAGGCACCACAGTTGAAACAACCAGCAACTTCAGATTCACCCAAGAAAAGACGCTCGAAACAACGGCCAGCCAAAAACTGGCATAAGTCTACGGAGACTGGCTGCCAGGCCTCGCTGCAAGAGGCCGCTGTGATGGAAACCTTGGCTGTAGCCTGACGACAGATTAATTCTCTCCCATGCACGCCATGTTCTCCTTACAGGCGAGACCACCGCTGCTTTTTGGACTCTAAAACTGAGGTTAGTGGCTTCCAAGCTATGGCCTCATGGAAATGTGCACCAAGGATTTTAACCCCAAAATTCATAGCACCTTCGAACTTAATCTTTTTATTTTTCGGGCTTGCCTTTTTTACTTTTTTCCGAACTGGCCATGCTTTTTTAGGTTCTTAGCTTGCGTGAAGTTATGGTTTAATGAAAAGGACGCGTCTTTATAGGCATAGAGGGGAACTTTTCCCTCCTATGATGGTATCGCTTAGCTGAGCCCGAGCACTACTGTTGGTAGTTTATTTTTTATGACTTTTGAAAGCGCAAGACAATCTTAACTTAAATGTCTTTACTAAGCAATGTATGGGATCAGCCAAAAAGTTCGTACGTTTTTTAAATGCCATCTTCCTTGTTGAAAAAACGAACGAACTTTTTGGCTGACCCAATATTAGAAAAGTTTACGTCTTAAATGTCTTTACTAAGCAACGTATTAGAGAAGTTTACGTCTTAAGTCTTTACTAAGCAACGTATTAGAGAAGTTTAGGTCTTAAATGTCTTTACTAAGCAACATATTAGAAAAGTTTACGTCTTAAGTCTTTACTAAGCAACGTATTAGAAAAGTTTACATCAGTAAAGACCTTATTCCTCGGGACAGTTTCATGTCAACAAGTTTTGACATGAATAATTCAATAATTCTTCCATCAATATTTTTCTTTCCTTCTCATGAAATATAAAACGAAAGGTAAATATAAAACAACATGAATTCAAATCTCTATGCAAGTCAAAAAATAATGATCATGATAATGTTCATGAGCATAACATAATGATAATATGAATAATCATAACTTCCTTCCCTCGGCTGCCTTTCGAGTATGGGGGCCAGGGAGGGGAAAAAAGGGAAGAAAAGGGGAAAATGGGACGAAAATGAAGGGAACAGGGGAAACAGAAGCTAAGAGGAGGGAAGAATAGGGTGCAAAGAAGAGGTGCTGAAGCATATCATTATTATAAAAGTTACATATAACAAATACAGAGTTTTCGTGTACGTAATGGGAAGAAACGATTGATAAATCTGTAATACTAAGACACATAATTAATTCTAGCGATAACTCCACTCTTGGTTCCCTCACTAAACAAAAGCCTGGGATATAATAATAAAATAGAAACCTCACATATAATATCATACAAACTTCGTATATTATATCGAAATAAAATTCTCGTATATTATAATAATAAAATAAAAGTCTGGTATATAATAGGAAAGTAAAAGCGTGAGATATGATAATAAAATAAATGTCTGGTATATAATAAAAAAGCAAAAGCGTGGTATATAATAATAAACTAAAAACCTGGTTTATAATAAGAAAGTAAAAGCATGGTATAATGTATATTAATAAAATAAAAGCGTGGTACATAAAAATGAAATAAAAACCTAGTATATAGTAATAAAATAAAATAAAATAAAATTCAAACTTAGCTGTAGAGTTGAAGGCGGCTTTCTCGTTGACTGTCTTCTGCAGTCCCTTGCGTTGTTTAGGCATTCACGTCCTAGCTCTGACTTGTCAAATCGATGTCAGTGATGCTAAACAATTCCTCGGATTGTGTGAGGGGCTTTAGCTCCCCCTGTCACGATGGCCCCCCTCAAGGGACTGCGCATCTATCACTCGTGGTCCCCCCAGTGCGGCGCCCCCCTCCTCAAGCCCCCCGCCTCCGGCACGGTGCCCCCCCAAGCTCTCCTCACGGCACGGCGCCCCCCGTTTTTAGTTACCGGGAGTTCGGTCAAGATGTCAAGTTTGGAACAGGCGGCAGCGTCACCTCAACCCTGGGTACAAAATTTGGTGTGCAGGTGTCGTACCAAGACGCCAGACGCACGAACTTTAAAGTACCAAGACGACGAACTTTAAAGTACCAAGACGCCAGACGTACGAACTTTAAAGTACCAAGACGCCAGACGTACGAACTTTAAAGTACCAAGACGCCAGACGTACGAACTTTAAAGTACCAAGACGCCAGACGCATGAAATACAAAATACCAAGCCGCCTAGACGTACAAAGATTAAAGTACCGGGAAGCCAGACGTATGAAGTCCAAAGCACCAAAACACCAGACGCACGAAGTTTAAAGTATCAGGACGCCAGACGTACGAAGTATCAGGACGCCAGACGTACGAAGTATCAGGACGCCAGACGTACGAAGTATCAGGACGCCAGACGTACGAAGTATCAGGACGTCAGACGTACGAAGTATCAGGACGCCAGACGTACGAAGTATCAGGACGCCAGATGTACGACGTATCAGGACGTCAGACGTACGAAGTATCAGGACGTCAAACGTACGAAGTATCAGGACGCCAGACGTACAAAGTATCAGGACGCCAGACGTACGAAGTATCAGGACGCCAGACGTATGAAGTCTCAGGACGTCACACGTACGAAGTATCAGGACGTCAGACGTACGTACGAAGTATCAGGACGTCAGACGTACGCAGGTGCCAAGTGTACGACGAGACCAAAAGTTTGGGATGCTGCCATGCGGAGTTTGACTTCGATCACTTGACGCTAATTTCAAGTGTTGGGAGTTCTGAGTAATTATTGTGCATCATATTGTTTGTTAATTAGTTGTGGGGAAGTGGGAAGGGGGGAGCGTTAAGGAGGGGGAGTGAAGAAGGGGGAAGGCGAGGAGGGGAGAAGTGGAGAGGGGGGATCAGAGCGGGAAATAAATGTGGCATGTGAAAAAGTGTGGGAGAATGGAAGTGGAGGAGGGGAATGCGAAGAAAATGAGAATGGAAACTAGGGGAATTTCAGTCTGTCGTCAATTTAAAGTATGACTTCAAATATTGTATGTGAATTTAAATTTAACCCAGCATGAATGATGACTACATGTATGGAACACGAATAGAAACTACTAGCAAATGCTAAAATAAATAGCAACATATGCGTCGTATATCTCAATAATTACAAACAAACTATAATAGATAGTTCCCGTGGAAATTCCACGGTTTAAAAGTTAAAAAATTAGTGATATTTAGATCCATAATTGCGTTATAAGTTTGATTAGATTTAGGTATTTTTAAATTATTATAAAACGAATGTATTGAACATTCACGAGTTATGGCGTTTTAAATTAATGTTTTTCATGAACATATACAGAATTTCAATTCTGAATCATATCTACTGATAAAATGGTCTTAGATAGTACCCGTAGAAATTTCACGGTTTGAAAGTGATAAAATTAAGTATTTCTGAAATAAAATACATTTTTCGGTTTCACCCGTGGTATTATCAGAACCTGGATATTTTTCATGAATATATACGAAACTTCTATTCTATATCTTATCTGCCACTAACATGGTTGTGAAGAAGAAGAAGGGTAATAACACGGAAAATTGTGTTTTTCACAGGAATCCGGTGTCTTTGGTATCCACAATACAATATTTATATTATATGTATACCCGTTCTGATTTTAGTTCAATAATTTTTCTTCAGTAATAGATAGGAAGTAATGGGAAGAACACACACAGATAGTTACATACACTCTATTAAATAAGTAGATGAACAAAAGAATCATTGTTTGTACACAACGTACCAGACACAGACACTCATTCCCAATAATGTTTTTTCATTAAAAATCATCAAAATATTCCATACACACTAATGCCGATGACGACTGCTAGGCTGTGTCTAGCCAACCATTCCATTGTGACTACTGTATACAATAATTGTCTACCCTATACAATAAGTCTGCAAGCAAACAATGGTGTCCACACAATAAGTCCCAACGCTTCCTTAAGTCCCTAATCTGTGCTTAAGGGACCTCTGCTGTGCTCCCTATAATCGCATTACAATACGCCTAAATGTTCCCTGAAGTCCCTAATCTGCTCCCAATTGCCCTCTGCTCCTCCCAAAAGTTCGCTTGAAGATGCGAGAATGACTGCAAAAGAATGCATAAATAAGAGAAAAGTTTGGGTGTTCAAAACAAACGGTGTGTCTGCTATAAATTAGAGAGGGGCAACAAACCGGCCTTGTCTGCCTCCAAAACTGCGATAGTTTGTCTCCATTGCCTCAGCTTTTGCCTCGAGCCTCAGTCAAGTTTGCCTGTAGATGCCTCTACCACACATCTGGCAGCCTACCATCTCATTTGAATGCTCTGTGTGAGCTGTATATGGTCTGTGTGGTCTCTGTGTGCGCTGTGTGGTTCCTGTGTAAGCTGTGTAGTCCCTGTGTGGTCTCTGTGTGAGCTGTGTGGTTCCTGTGTAAGCTGTGTAGTCCCTGTGTGGTCTCTGTGTGAGCTGTATAACCCTTGTGTGAGCTGTGTAGTCCTTGTGTGAGCTGTGTAGTCACTGTGTGCACTGTGTAGTCCCTGTGTGGTCTCTGTGTGAGCTGTGTAGTCCCTGTGTAAGCTGTGTGTACTTCGTATTCCTATGTACACTTAGTAACCTTTTACGTTTAAACTGTGTGGTCCCTGTGTGCGCTGTATAGTCCCTGTGTGAGCTGTGTAGTCCCTGTGTGAGCTGTGTAGTTCCTGTGGGAGCTGTGTAGTTCCTGTGGGAGCTGTGTAGTTCCTGTGTGAGCTGTTTAGTTTTTGTAAGAGATGTGTAGTTTCTGTGTGAGCTGTATAGTTTCTATATGCCCTCTGTAGGCATTGTGTGAGCTGTGTGGTCTCTGTGTGAGCTGTGTAGTTTCTGTGAGAGCTGTGTGGTCTCTGTGTGATCTGAGTAACTTCATATGTGCGTTGTGTAGTACCTGTAAGCGCTGTGTAGTCTTTGTGTGCACTTCGCAGTCCCTGTATGCGTTTAGTCCCTGTGTGAACTGAGTAGCCTCAAATGTGTGGGGGCTGTGTGAACGGCGTAATTATAGTAATCTACATGTATAATAGACAATGTATCTCCATCTCTCTCTCTCTCTCTACCTGTGTGTCCACCCAATTACTTCCTATCTATTACTGAAGAAAAATTATTGAACTGAAATCAGAATGGGTATGCATGTATTACAAGCATTATATTTTGGATACCAAATACCCTGGATTACTATGAGATACTCCATATTTTCCCGTTATTAGCTTTCTTCTCTTACACAGCCATTTTATCGGTAAATACGATCCAGAATGGAAGATTTTTTGTATTTATGAAAGATATTGAGGTCCTGATAGTACCACGAGTAAAACTGACGAAGATATATTTTTTCATAGATCTTTAATTTTATCATTTTTAAACCGTAGAATTTCCACAGGGACTCTCTAGTTTACTGTATAATCCAGGTCTTGAAATTCTAGACTATACAGTCCATCACAACAGCCGGCACATGTCTACTTGAATTAATAATAGTATTATTATCACTATTATTATTATTATTATCGATAACACTATTATTATAGGTATTAATAACACTTATTATTGATATTATTAACAACATTATTATTATCATCATTCTTTCCATCATTCACTGTATTATTATTATTATTATAGTTATGATTATCATGATTATTTGACTGTGAATCCATTACCATTTGTCGTGTTCATATACTCGTATTCATTTCTTCAAAGCTTGTACAACCTATGAATGTTTTTGTGTATTTTCCCTGCGCTTCTGACGTTTCAGGAAACTTGAATAAAAAATTACATCCAATAAATAAAACTAAGATGAACGGCGCCTCCAGGGTTGAAGGAACGACATTGATAAATAATTTATTCCATATGGGAGTTTTGGGGCTGTATTTTCGAGCTAACGACACACTCATTCGCTCTCATAATCGTGATGCAGGCATAGGTGATTGACTTTACAAACACAGCATAGGTGACTGGCTTCATAAATATAGCATAGGTGATTGACTCAACAAACACAGCATAGGTGACTGGCTTCATAAATATAGCATAGGTGATTGACTTTACAAACACAGCATAGGTGACTGGCTTCATAAATATAGCATAGGTGATTGACTCAACAAACACAGCATAGGTGATTGACTTCCCAAACACAGCATAAGTGATCGGTACTTTTGTTGCACCACCGGAACGGGAATCGTTTAATCGTCGTCAAAATTCCAACTGGAATGTCCAAGAAAGGAAATCTTGGATGCAAATTCCCAAAGTAGTCCTTTCAATCGGACCTCTGTGTTCAGGCCTGCTTTATTTTGGGAGGCCTACGAGCCCTTAACGTTGCCCCATGAATGGTATTCCTTCGAGGCCGAGGTCACAAACTGTCCGTGAATTTGGGGCTACGGCGGCTTCAATAATCCAATATGGAAATTGAGTCACTTACAATAATAAAGCTAAGAGGCTATATTGTGTGGGCACTCGACGCAACTTGATGGATACGCAAGCCGATCGATTCTTCGTTGCCCAGTTAGGAATAGCATTGCAGTGGATGCTCGTTTTGGAGCCCTGCGAGGTGTTTTTCAATCGAAATGTTCCGTGTTAGGCAGTGCAGTGCTAACAGCTTTATTAGATGAAATGGTCGGTCCAAATTGGGGAGGATTTTGGCGCGGAGGATGCGAAACAAGCCCTCCCCCAAACACGTGAAGGGGTGTCCCCCCTTGTGTCCCCACTCATGTGCCCCCCTTTTGTCCCCTTTGTCCAATGGGGGGACCTAAACCCATGTTCGTTTGTGCACACGTTGGGCACATGTTCCCATGCATGTTCAGTGTTCCCACGCATGTTCAGTGTTCCCACACTTATTCAGTGTTCCCACACTTATTCAGTGTTCCCACGCTTGTTCAGTGTCCCCACGCATGTTCAGTGCTTGATCACTGTTATTCAAATATTAGTTAGGATTTTAACACTAAAACTAAACTAAAAAACTCAACTTCCAGCGAAATTAACTTTTTTATTTTATCTTATTTAATGTTCATATACCACTTGAAGAGTAATCATAAAATACTCGTTATTAAAATACTCATAAGTTCATCTTACGCAATTAATACATTTACAGGATAACGCATAGGTAAGCCCTTTTTTAGAAAAGTTTAACCAAATAATTAAAGTTATTAATTAACTTGATCCAATAATTGGACTTTAAAATCTCCTTTTTTGTTTCTACGATTATCACCGCCTCTTTATCTTTCATAGTTTTTTGTTAATGATTTTCTAAGAAGGGGTGTTTCTTATGCACCACATTATATATATATATATATATATATATATATATATATATATATATATATATATATATATATATATATTTATATATATATTTATATATATATATATATTTATATATATAGAACACAGAACAATGTTATATAGAAAAACAGAACAATCTACAATGCGAGAAAATGTTCATTGAGTCATTCAACAAAAGCCACAGATGCTCCGTTACATTAATGTCTCTTCTGGTCCGAGACTGTTGGTGCCCAAGCCCAAAACAGTCTCAAGTTTTAGTGTTTCATTTTTGTTATTTTTTTGTTTAAGCATTGTCAATTCAATGTATTCCAGTAATACGTGAAGTATATGATTAAGTTAACATGTATTTTATTTGAATCAAAACTTTCGTATTGGTTTATACTGGCAGTTCTTGACCAACTTTAAAATTGATATGCACCGACAATTTTGGACCGGAGGGAGTACTGTTATTGTATAAATGCTGTATAAAACTGAGCTGTATAACAGTATAAAACTGAGCCGTATAAAAGTATAAAACTGAGCTGTATAACAGAATAAAACTGAGCTGTATAACAATATAAACCTGAGCTGTATAACAGTATAAAACTGAGCTGTATAACAGTATAAAACTGAGCTGTATAACAATATAAAGCTGAGCTGTATAACAGTATAAAACTGAGNGCTAGATGAGGTAGAGGCTCGTAGGGGCGCTAGATGAGCTTGATAAAGGTCGTAACTCTGGGTGTCCTGCGTCACAGCAGGCAGGACTTGTAGCTCGTCAATCGATAGTCAGACAGAAACCAACTGCTGCGGCTACGGAATTCGAACCCTGGTCTTTCGCATTGCATGGAGGGACATCTACCATGACCATAGCAGCGACTTGTTGCCTAATTTTTTGTTATGCAACTCATAACTTGAAGAAAATACTTATTTTACAGCAATTAACTCAATGAATGCAGTTACATATCAACTTAAAATAAGCATATTGTTATTAATTGCATCATCACTGTATGGAGCAGCAGAAAAAACATGATTTAAAGCCACATGCTCTTTCAAATATATTATATGAATTTTATTGAAAATAAACTATTTTTATTTTTATTTTTTTATTGAACTCAGTTTTACGATTGATCTCTCAAAAGCCTCCGGGTTATTGCTGTATACTGTTATACACCTCAGTTTTATATTGTTATACAGCTCAGTTTTATATTGTTATACAGCTCAGTTTTATACTGTTATACAGCTCAGTTTTATACTGTTATACAATTCAGTTTTATACTGTTATACAGCTCAGTTTTATACTGTTATACAGCTCAGTTTTATACTGTTATACAGCTCAGTTTTATACCGTTATACAGATCAGTTTTATACAGTTATACAGCTCAGTTTTATACTGTTACACAGCTCAGTTTTATACTGTTACACAGCTCAGTTTTATACTGTTATACAGCTCAGTTTTATACTGTTATACTGCTCAGTTTTATACTGTTATACTGCTCAGTTTTATACTGTTATACTGCTCAGTTTTATACTGTTATACTGCTCAGTTTTATACTGTTACACAGCTCAATTTTATACTGTTATACAGCTCAGTTTTATACTGTAATACAGCTCAGTTTTATACAGCATTTATACAATAACTGTACTCCCTCCGGTCCAAAATTGTCGGTGCATATAAATTTTAAAGTTGGTCAAGAACTGCCAGTATAAACCAATACGAAAGATTTGATTCAAATAAAATACATGTTAACTTAATCATATACTTCACGTATTACTGGAATACATTGAATTGACAATGCTTAAACAAAA
>VCRD01010017.1:0-10109 GCA_006783055.1 Trinorchestia longiramus | reverse complement strand
TGCTGCGTGGTGTGGGGGTAATGCTGCGTGGTGTGGGAAAAGCGGTGTGGTGTGGGAAAAGTGGTGTGGTGTGGATAGTGCTGCGTGATGTAAGTAATGCTGGCGGGAGGTGGGTAATGCTGCCAAGCCAAAATCAAATTAAAAGATAGAGAAACTCTCAGACCATCTGTTCCACCATGCAAAACTTTTAGCTGCGGTAAAAAAAACGGGACTTCAATGACATAAGGCCCATTTCACGGTGCGAGTCAGGATATGATCAACCTTCCACTCCACAATATACATAGAAACTAACAGATCTGTGCGCTTCCAAGAAGAAGCGCTAGTGTGAAATATATATAGTATATCTAGAAAGACTATACAGATTACGAGGAAGTTGTGCATCCCCTAATCAAGAATGCAGACGACGCGTTGTGTTAAGCAAATAGAGAAGCAATAACAAGTGAAGGTAACCATCGTAGCCGGCAAAACTTGTGTTTAACCCTTACACGACCAAATTATTTTCATACTGATCAAAATATTGCGTAAATTATCAATTATCTCTACTAATCTTTATGTAATTTTATTGTAATTTTGAACGAAACATTTAGTATATGGGACTAACGGGAATGATTTTTAAAGTTTTTTGGGGACATATCAACCCAACGGTAGCGAAAGGGTTAAGGTGGAGAGTCGCTGTGATTCAACCTTCAGCATATCAAGCAGCTGGTGAGAAGAAATACACTCCATATTCAAATCGGAAGTTCTAACATATGTAACGCATGAAAATAATACTAGTCTAAATGCACACTGACCCTTCGTCGGCCTTAACTGTACATTCTCCAAGTCGCTTCTGCTATTTGAATACTGTTCCTCTCTGCTCAAGTTAAGAGGAATGTTAAACAATTTATGCAGTGGACAAAGATGTCTGTGTTTAGATTCTGTTTTATGGACGCACCGTTGCAAGTGCTCAAGTGAGGTAGCGATAACGTCGGTCTCAAGTGCCGCAGCAGTGGTTCTTTAAAAAAATGGAATTTCAGGGCTGTAACAATGGAATTAGATTCACCATCGGAAAAACATATATTCAATACCATATGAATAAAATTAGTAATTTCCTACCTCTAACTTTCGATAAGATGTGAGGATAAGAAATTATATATCAAACTTGACTCTGCAATGATGCTGTGACGGAAAAAAATTAAGCTACTGAAGGAAAGTTCGTCATCAATTGGCAGCTATCTACAATCCCTGAAAAGTTGCAAACAGACAAAACATAATGAGGTTACGGCAAGGGTGATCACAGATACGCTATTTCGTCAATACTTCTAAGAATTTTTTGTTAGGAAGCGTACATGTATTTCTTTACCAAGCAATAGAAGCAATTAGTACAATAACACTCATTTACTAGAGAAAAATTTAAAACACGCTTATGTTTTGGGCATTTCTTAGGCATTAAATTAAGACTGTGTAAACGATATATTTTTATGAATAAAGCTCACTACTTGCTAGGTCTAAGCTATTTTATAAAGGTGAAACATTTTCAGCGCGCTAGGCAGTCCACATTGGCGAGGAAGTTATCTATCTTTCATGTCGGGCCGCACTGAATTATTCAGGGAAATGGAGTCGCAACTTTCCGAAGATCAATCAAGAAACTCGAAGTCGAGGCCAGCGTTCTGCAGTCATCCTCGGGTCGTCCTGGTAAGCTGCAGCGCAACCTTCCGTCACTCCACTCTCCTCGTTGCAATAACTTTTTTTGTAGGATTTTTAGCAACAAATTAAACGTGTGCAACCGGTCCACATCCACGACACGACTGATCTATCGCATCAGATATCAGGAGTACGGCCGGCACAAACATGTTTTGACTGGTATACCCCAGTTGGACGCTTGTGGTTTCCACATTATATAATTTAATCTTGACAATTTTTCCGGTGCCCTATGGCACCCGTACGACTAAATGGGTTAACGAGACGTAAAAGATTATTCTATCATTACTGTTTGTGTTATGAATGAACAGATCAGTTATTGTATTAAGTATTCCACTCTATTTCATAACTTAATAGAAGACGAGGCATGCTGTTCGAAATAAATTTTTACTTTATTTCTTTAGATACAGTACCTCTTTTTTAAAAGCTGGGCTAGAGGACTGCCGAATTACCGTGCCTTCGTCATTTAAGAAAAAAGTAAATCAATACCAGCAATTGACACCATAGGTGTCCAACTATTCCACGGAACGATGCTGCTAACTGAAACACGATTTCATGCCTGGTGAACCGTCCAATGTTCAATGATTGCTCCTGGTGTCGTCGAGGCCTGCGCTACATCCGAGCTTCTGTGTTGCAGTATTACAAATCGTTTATTATCAAGTGCTCTCAGACTCGAAACTAGTGATTTCAAACAAATATAGAATAGTTCTCATTTCCTTTCATTTCCCGCAGTTTTCAAATAAAAAAAAACAACCACCAATTTCGTATTTCTGCGCTAAGAGATACTACATAGTTCAGTAAACCACAAGTTGCCCCACAAGCTGTTGTTCGTGATGCTACGCAACATACAACGACATAAAAGGACATCTCTTCTTACCCTCTGTGCGTGCAAATGAGTGACCTCAGTAAGACCCTGGGACACTCTCAGTATAGCGACTAAAATTACTGGAGGTTTGAAAGAGTTATGAAATCAACATCATCTCCTCGGTGACAATTTTTCTTCAGCGATCACTCGTACTTGCTCAACCGTCAGAGCTCTGTCATTTATTAGAGCAGGAATTCGAGCGCGACTAGTCAGAGACGGTAGATACACATCCTTATATCACACTTGATGAGTTGTAAAGCTGATTGGGAGAGAAGCCCTTCCGTTAGCATGGCCTCACTTCACAAAGGTTTCCTTCGAACCGCGCTTACGAGAGCAGAGGGAGAGCAGAGGTGCATGGGGTTAGTACAGAGGGACACAAAAGTCACTGAAGAGTTTCAATTGTTAATAACTTTTTCCAAATAATTTAATAGCTTGGAGGTGTTGCTCAGTGATATATTTTTTGGGTATTTCTATGATGCGGTTAATGCAACACAAGAAACGAAAAAAGTTAGGACTGCATCGGTTGATGCAACGCATTTGGGTCACTCTGCAGCAGTAGCACTAGTAGTGATAGTGCTTACTGAACTCTGGTGCTGGTACTAGAACTAGCCGAGGCTTGTCCTCATATTTCTTTACTTCTATTCTGGTGCCTGAGCGTGATTGGTTTCTAATACATAAGATATGGGGCTTGGGTAACAACATAGTTACAGATCACTAGGCTCGTTTTGCTTGTCATATTCTGTTATATTTTACTCTATTATATTTGCCCCATGGAGGCGACCAAGCGGTGTCACGTGATGAACAGTTCAATGTTGGGTGAATTTTTTCTTATATGGCAGGCAAACGTACAGTTAATTTTGAAAGGTTTAAGCGGTTTGAAAATCATAGTCAGTTCAAAATCAACCTAAATTGCAGTTTTTACAAGTACGCATTTATACACTTGAAAATGTTTCAGTATAAAAAATCATTTAACATAACACACCAAAAATTCAGAAAACGAATAAAACACATGTATGTATAACATGCCCAAACGTTTCCATTTATACGAGGGTAGACCAGGATTATTGTTAGTGTATAGGTAGTTTATATGAATCACACTCCATGCATTCGCATAAAATGCAGTAAAGTTTGAAACAGCAGTGAAACCCCATCTGGTAACCATGCTACAGCGTCAGAAGGTCGCTAGTTCGGTCACATCATACGTTAACGATACATTTGTGAAATGTTAAATTTTAACGGACATACTTACCAAGTACATGTAAATTACACAATAAATAATAAAAAAGCTCACCTCCAATCTACATAAAATGACTTCACTTCTTGCCGTATAGCAACACCAATAGGAACTCTGTACTAACATTATAGAATAATTTCGTGCAAAACCTCGTTTTCGCAAGCTTGCGTTTGTTTTTAAATTATTTCAAAGCACATGGAGAAAAAATTAAGCACGTTCAGTGATGGTTACCTCGTGAACGAAGAAATTGTCACAGATCTTAGCAGTGAGATCAAGTTCAAACATTTTCACTTCAGCACATAAGTGAACAATTTCTATTAGGCTCCGTATTAACATGAACATAGAGAAGCGAGACCGGGCATTCTACAGCAAGAAGAGATTTCTCTTCTCTTAAAGCGGTCAACTTTGGAAACTTTGCAGTGGTGAGCAGCTGTTATGCCTAGTGAGAGCTTCTAGGCCTGGATGACGGCTACGTGAAACTTGCCTCCAGGCTACGTCACCAAAATGCACCGGAAAATGCTAGCTTGGTCACACCTGTTCAGGTATAGGAAGCGTAAGCACCACACACTGATGACTTTATTTTCGATATTACTAAGAAATAATGTTTCTTTTTGTTTTGCAACAAAAATTTGTATAAAAATTGTACTAATCGTATAGAAAGTTAATGGGTGTTTTACGCTTCGATTTTGAATTTTTCAACGTGATGAAAGTAATTTCAGTAATAAAATCAATTAGCTAACTTACTCTGAACACTTTAAAAAATCAGTAAAACTGACATTCCCTGTACTCTCACCCATTAAGTTTTAGAAATTAATTCGAGCAACTACGGTCACGATGAAAGCGCCATAATTGCGTCTTGAATTTGTAATAATAAACCCCAAGGGAGATGGTAAGAGCCATGAAGGCGCAGCAAATGACGGAGATACAGTGTAACGATTAAGTTTTAAACAGAATGCAATACGTAAGGTAACAAGCACTAAGCACGGTGGCGGAGTCGTAGCCGGGTCAGTCGAGGTTCCTCTATCTTTATCTTGTATATCTGAGTCAGAATTGAAAGAACTTGAATATCAGCCGTGTAAGATTTGGAGAAGCCTCGACTGGCCCCACACTCCGTTGTTGTTGACTTGGTCTTGTTGTTGGGAGCCAACGCGGCTATGCAACCAGTTACCCCACGCAAGGCACGGCAGGTCAGTGCTATTACCACGAGTGCTGACGCATACGATAGAGACAAGCAACAGACCTGCGTCAAAATGTAATAAAAACACGACGACAAATACAAGGCCTCATTTTATTTCCACGACGTTCTTACAGTTCCGGCCTGTATCAAATCATAAGTTTCGACAAAATTCAGGATTTAATTGTTATTTCGCTCCGCGTGTCTGATTCAGATATGCAAACCATGTACGTGCAGCTACGACGCTCTCAAAATGCAGATCGACCGTCTTCAAGAGTCTTGTGATCAGTCAATTCTACCCAACACCTACTCAAATACCTGACATTGGGTTACCAAAGTGTCTGGTTTTAGGGGAAGTTTAGGATAGACAAAAAGCGAACAGACTTTTTAGCCCTCATTGTGAATTCAATTCAGTCCTTCTGACACAGAGGTTAGCAGAGGCTTTAGTGCTGACAGTGTAAATTCCAATCGGAGTTCGATTTTTCTCGATTTCAAAACGCTCAGGTCGTAAGACGCTTTCAAGTTCGATCTTTCTACTCACTGTAATCAACGGCTAGACCTTGAAACCGAACGACTTACGAAAAATACCTTCTTGTGAGTAACATACATCTCTAATACAGCGGTTACTTTCCTGACACGAGGGAATATAAATAGGCATTTTGTTGAGATATCTTCATTGATGCCTCGTACATGAATCACAGTTAAAGCGAGGCCTGAAGAATAGGAAAATCTTTTGGTAAACTAGGATTGATTTACTCGCACTTCAAGCATTTTAATTATAATGCTTATGAACAATAATCGAAGCGTCAGTCACATGTGATCACCTCGCACGCACAAGCGTGTCATAGAATACACGACATAACTAATTATGTTCCATAAGTATAATAAGTGAACCTATCAGGTCGATGCACGTTACGACACGAGCTCTGACGTACAACAAATCGAACTAGTGCAGTGACACATAGCTCAACAACTAAGATTAAAACAAGTTGGCCCTGTTGAACTCCGGTGATCCCGCAATCATGAAGTGAAGCTTGTGCGAATTTGTAGTTTTTCGAATTTGATTTTTAAAATATTTATATCCATCGACTTGTTCAAACTTGTAGGACGATAAAATGTTTGCATTTGTTAATCCTTTAAAAATTGAAGTTGTTTCCAACAGCAATTAGGTAGAGGAAAATACAATTATTTCCATGCTGCAGCAGTAGGAGAATTATGTATTCCTGAGTAAGAAATTTCTATATTCGAGGGTAAATTAAAGTAGATGAACATAAATATGTGTAAAGAATCAAACAAAGATTTACTAACTTATGCTTATGCACAACTTCTATCACGCCTCAACTCTAATGCCTCCAATGATATTAGCGTTTTATCTCCATTCTAATGAGTTCGTCTAGTCTATTAAGTCAATGCAATGTATGCATTCTTTATGTACGCGAGATTATGAAACATGAGTTCTAACGTCAGGATACGAAGAACTACTGGCATTGCAGGGCACAGGTTAACAGTTATCCCTGACAATTGCATGGCTTGATTATCACTCGAGTTCGAAAGACAACGCACTCATTGAGGTGCATGTCACGCACGTAACAAAGTGTTATTCTGCGTGTCAGGCCTCACACGCACATCCGTTGTTAGTATTGAGAAACCTGCACGCACAAATCTATGTGAAGTATGAAGTGGTAAACACGATGCTGTATTATATCTGTATATACATATATAACTTCAGGCTTATAAAAGTTCAGATACTTTCTAATTATTCTTATACCATTAAATTGTAATAAAATAATTAAGTGGCAAAAGTTTTCATTAGTTTTGCTGCAATTCTCAACACTATTTCACTGTTAATAATTATCTCTCTATGCCACTAAAAATACCAAAGTTGTTTAACGATTGCTTCGATCAATGAGCTTACCAACATGTCACATAATAACAGTGAGGAACACCTAATTATCTCATTAAAACCAAACCTGTAGCCGAGCTTCAAGATTAGATCACACGCATCCTCCCACCTCGTCCAACAGAAATTTTCAAGGAACTAGAGAACTAGTTGCGTCTAACACCTAGTACTGAGTTTGAAAGACTGCAACGCAACACTCGCTGAACAAGAGACCCAATAATGTTTCCTTGTTCTCTTCCGTTTACAATGTACAATTGAACGAACTTACGATGAACGAAACCGTTGTCCAATTTCGAAGCGTCATTAATTTTTGTAAGCCGTAATGTACTTGCGTGTCTATATCGATGGTTTGTGAACGTCTCAGTTTATGTCATCAAGCTTCATCAAAGCTAATTCACAAGGCATACAACCTCCAAACAAATCCCACATTGGAAAGAAGTTTCGTCTAAAATTAAAGTAAGTGAACTCCACTTGTTCCTCGAGAAGACATTAAGATACAGTAAGAACCAGATGCCAACACACGGTTTTTCAGCTCGTGAAGCACCTCAACTAACTAGGAAGAGAACATCAAACGCCGTTGCAGGCCACAGTGTTGGTTAGCTGATCCACCGTAACAAGCGTTGGACGAGCCTTTCTTGTTTCCAGCACCAGTATTTGGGAGTCGCAACAAGCGTTGGACGCGCCTTTGTTTCCAGCACCAGTATTTGGGAGTCGCAACAAGCGTTGGACACGCCTTTGTATACAGCACAAGTTTTTGGAAGTTGCAACATGCGTTGAACGCGCCTTTGTTTCCAGCACCAGTATTTGGGAGTCGCAACTAGCGTTGAGAATAGAATAGAATAAGGCAATAGGAACGAGCCGTTTGGCCCATTCTTGCCTTATTCTATTCTATTCTCAACGCTAGTCTAGCGCGTTGGACGCGCCTTTGTTTCCAGCACAAGTTTTTGGGAGTCGCAACATGCGTTGAACGCGCCTTTCTTGTTTCCAGCACCTGCGTTCGATTGCCACAGTCGAGGTAGGCTTCAATTTGATGAGAAAATGTAGAAGAATGTAAGCACAGCGTGGCATAAAGTAAATTTTCTAATGAACATATTAGCCTAGAGTTTACTTCCTCAAAGAAACTCGAGAATTTCAGAAAATGAGAACACAAGCAATCCGACTACAGATGTACACAGCATTTAGCATTTTCGTTTTAGCGGAATATTCTCTCAGTGACGGAAGTCATCGTCACAATGACCATTTTATGCCGCAAAATTTTTGCACGGTATCTGATAGTAAATATGAAATGGAGTAACACATCCACAGGTGAGAGTGAAGATTAGTACTTCTATAGAACGATCATCAAAACAGGGAATGATTTCGTAGAAGCAGCGTCAATGATGAGCGAGACTAACGAATGGGGGTAGCAAAACGCACACGCACAAGACACTGAACAGGTGTGTTAATGTTCCTGATCATTATACCAAGAACAATATACAGTTTTAAAAATATTAACACACAATGAACTTAAAACAACCTCACAAGGGTAAAGAATTGTAAAAGTAGTACAAATAATTATAAGACATTTAAAAGGCCCGACGTTAATTACTGCTTGCACCCAATGCTTGAACTTGTACCTCATACCTCAACGAGTGACTCAAATAGCAGAACTTTGCAGAACTCGCACGCTTTTTCAACAGTTGAACTGACAAACAATCATAACACATTCTGAGCATGAATAAGTACATGTTCTAACACACCTTCGATCGATCTCTTTATGCTGTTCATTAGAAACCAACATATGCCCACACGCGTTCTGATCTAATCTAAGAAGTTATGCATTCGTATAACTTAAAGAGTTTCACACTGAGAGTCAAACATTAAAAAATGGAAATCAGACTCAAAGTACGTTCGTGAGACAACACTTGCAGGTTCTCCTACTCTAAATGAGAAGATTTTACATCTATTTCCTAAATAGTTCTAACTAAATCGAGCGCTTGCTTACCATCCAATCAATATTTCTACAAATTCAAATTAAAGCTTTTATAAAAGATCAGTGAGTTTACTAAAAAACTAAAGTTCACCAATTATCATTGCTGCATAAGCCATTCATTGTTCGACCAAAATGAATGCAAAACAGGAAGAGAAACCTCATGTTGTCGAAACACAGTTTCCAATCAACGGCACCAACAACAGTCGCGATAATTGCTCCAAGCCCTGGGCTCAGCTGAGGTGTTTCTGCATCAAGTTCTGAGCTGAAGTTGTGAAGTGAGGGCTGGTCAACACAGAGCTTCATAATTTGACTTTCACCCACCAGCTGCGGCTGAGCGTGACGAGGAGGCGTCTTGGCTGGTATCAGAACTCGGCCTCTGGTACACAAAACTCGTGCCGGCTCGCGCAAATAGTACGTTCCTGCGCGCAGTGAACTCGGCAAGTCAGTTAAATGAGTGCGGGTGTTCAATGACACTGATAGTGACAAGTAGGTACTATTATTAGCACATTTTCAATACACTCGTTGAGCAGCTCAATAAGACATCATGACAAGTAAGCACAGTACTGGTACACATCAACTCCTCGACAGCACTGATATTATAGTAACAAGTAAGCAAACGATTGCACATTTTCTTCTCACATAGGCGAGTAACTTCATGTGTTCTTACAGAGACGCAGTTTTAAGTCTACTTGCTCCGCTGCCTCGACCCGTGCTGAGTCAGCACTAGTACTAGGGCGCACTGATAGAAGAAAACAGCGGGGACATGCGCAGGTCGAAATTTCACGTCTCTCAGTCAGGCCTCATTGTCATGAGCGACAGAGGAGGCGAGAGAGCGATGTGGCAGTGAGTGATATCAAGACGCGCTCTATGCAAGTTTGGTGTTAGAAAACTACATTCCAAAAGAACAGGTTGGCTTAGGATTTTTTAAAAGAGTTATTTCGAACCCTCGCAAAGCAAAGAACCATAATAAAGGATTTATGAAATTAGTTATTGACGAGGACAAATAGACATGATGAAAAAATTACAATAGATTAATAGCAAGTAAAGTTCTCACTTATTACCGAGAATTAGGAGGAAATGAATAAAATGAATATACTTTGAGTAGATACAACTGAAATTGTGCTGCTCCATGGGACATTTGATGGTGAACAGGTTACATCAGATGACGAACAAGTTACATCTGATGAGTACAAAGTGGGTCACAATCTATGGGCCCACACACTGAGCTACACACACCACACACACTGAGCTACATACACACTGAGCTACACACACCACACACAC
>VCRD01010016.1:0-12317 GCA_006783055.1 Trinorchestia longiramus | reverse complement strand
GATGCCCACAGCCTGTCTATCATGACCTGACCTTGCGACGGGAGTTCCCCTAAGCCTCCCTTCTATCGAGTTACCCCCACAGCTATGGGGTTCCTCATTACCCTGTCACATTTTTGCCTTTACTTGTGTTAATTCACCCTTGGAGTGCACGAGGTACATATTTTCATCCTGTGAATGCTCGTGTGTATAACTAAGCGAAATTTGTTCTACTGGCTTCAGCAGTTCGTAGTCTTCAGTTGTTTTGACTTGTGCAGTTCATAATGTACAGTTGTACTGACTTGCACAGTACGTAGTTTTCATTTCTAGTGACTTGTACAGTTCGCAGTCTTCAGTTCTACTGGCTTGTACAGTTCGCAGTCTTCAGTTCTACTGGCTTGTGCAGTTCGCAGTTTTCAGTTCTACTGGCTTGTGCAGTTCGTAGTCTTCAGTTCTACTGGCTTGTGCAGTTCGTAGTCTTCCGCTAGGCACTCACTGCAGGTATGAAGAACAAAGTTTAGTTTGCACCCAGGCGTCTTCTTTAACTTCGTTCTTCATGATTTTGTGCGCGTTTCTGCAACAGACTTGTTTTAAGAGAATTGTCGTCGATATTGTTTCGCTTCTTCGTTCATTAAGCTTTTAGATAATTTTACTTATACAAAAAATAAATTTACGTCTAAACGCTCTTAAGATGCTGTTTCATGACTAAATGAATCATGTATACGCATTTTTGTGACTGGGCATCTGTTGTCGTCGTGGTGACAGTGAAAAGTTTATTCCCGAAGAAACAATGAGCAGTGTTCGTTTTTTTGTAATTTTACATGTAATACATCAGAATTATATACGTTTAATTGTTTCATAAAGCTCATTTCTAAAATGGCTTTATGTGGCAAATGATTCGATTCTGTTTGATCAAGTTTATTTCAAAGGTGGCTCCATGGAGCAAATGATTGTTCTGTTTGATCAAGTTGCGCTGTAGATTGACTTAATATGGTCAAAAAAGCTCGAATTTTATTTAATCAAGTCTCTTTCCAGGCTGGCTTGATGTGGTCGAAGAAGCACTGCGACAATCACTCCAATATTGACCTCAAAGAAACGATCGGGAATTTTCTGGAGTATATTCACTTTTACAAGATCCCAGCCAACATTCTGATGAAGGAGATACATCCGCTCGGCTTGGTGCCCTACCACATCATTATGAATGCTTTAGCTTACCAGGTATGGAATAACGTAATTGTCTTGCACCTTAGGTGTCAATCAGTTAAGGTATATACACAGGTTACTGTAAGTCACGCTAGCATTTTTTTCCTTTGGAATCTAATGTGTTTCATGGATATTAAAATAGAACCTCAATACTGTTGAAGTTTTCTGAATAATCGAATGGAACATTACTCAGGCTGACCCTAGCAGTGTGGACCCCAACAAGTTGTCGCCCAACAGACCGCGGGGTCACCACGGCAGGTCCATGTCTGTCCAGTCCTCCTCCCTGGACCCCCTGGGGTCTAATGGGACTCTCTCCTCCTCAGCCTCCTCAGAGATGGACTCCGGACGACACTCGTCAGAAGGAGCCATCGATGGCCGAGCGTCCCCCATGGCTCCGCCTAAGGATAAGGACACCTAGTGAAGGATAAAAGATGGTTTTACTCTAGATTATTAATACATTCTTAAGCGAAATAATATTAAGCGAATGGCAAATTTAAAGGCTGTTCATTGTGTGAGTTCGTGCGTTGGCGTGTAGAATACGAGTAAAAGATACGCAGGCTGGACATTGGAAGTTAGTCCCTTTGAGATGAATTATCGTCAGGAAAACCAGTCCTCTCATTTCTTGAGAAATGATGTGACCCTAAGAAGGCATTATTGTGAGATTAAAAGTTAAGTATCATTGATATATAACGAACTCATTTTCGTTCCGAGATTCATTTTTAAATAAAATGGCGTCTTATTCCAAAAATCTAATCGCATCTGAAATTAAAAGGTGATTTCAAAGTTTAGGAATAACCGTTCCAAGGAGCTAATTAAAATTATTGATAACAATTTGAAGGTATCAGTTGAATTCAGAGAGAAATACTTAAGTAATTAGGAAAATTTAGAACAATCGTATGTTCGCGTTGAAAAGAATGATGCTAGTATCTACCAGCACGAAAGTAACAATGATTTTCCATGATTAGGACAAATTTTGCTGAATTTGATTTTAAGGGCAAAATATTAGAAATGGCAAAAAATTATACTGTTGTTATAACGTTGTATATGTGTATAGAATTAACAGTAGAGTATATTTATTATAAATTGGTATATTTTATAAAATACATTTTATATGTGAGGGGCTGCAGCTGCCTGAACCAGCTCATGAGGGTCATTATGACTCAAGATGTGTAGCGTAATTCACTATGGTCATTATGACACGAAAAGATGTGCAACACAGTCTACTGTGATCATAATGACATGGATGGATGTGCAGCACGATCTACTGTAGTCATTATGACACGGGACGATATGCAGCACGATCTACTGTGGTCATTATGACACGGGACGATGTGCAGCACGATCTACTGTGGTCATTATGACACGGGACGATATGCAGCACGATCTACTGTGATCATTATGACACGGGACGATGTGCAGCATGATTCATAATGATCATTATAACACTAGGCGACCAGCCCATTAGAATCATTGACACTAAAGATGCGCCTCATGACGCTCGCGTATTTCAATACAAGGGAAGAAGTTTTTTAGCGTGCATAGATAATTAATGTCACGAGTGACATTAGCGGTGCTTTGGCTTAACATGAGTGAAAAAAAGTCGTTCATACCTGCAGGACTTCGCAAAAGATTTCTTTACGTACTTTTATAAAAGAAAATGAAAAGCTTCCGTAAAAGTGCTAGTCACTGGTAACGGTTGTCTTGTACAAAATAAATATCTATGTGTATAATAGACCTGATAAGTTGATCTACGGGAGCAGTAAGTCTCAAGAGTCATGAGCGGGACATGTATTCAAATCGGCTGACATAATGATCAGTTTTGTGGCCAATGTCTTGACTGAAGAACTAGCTAGACTTATCCGTCGTTAGTTGATGGATGGGAAACTGTTTTTCTTGTGTGTTCACAAGACTCATCTATCGTCAGAGGGATTAATCTTCTTTGTAACTTTTTCTTTTTTGTAGAGGAGTTAATATTTCAATAGAACTACTGATAATTTTTGTACTGAAGGTGCTATAGAAACTAAGGCCATCAACAGCTGCTTGCTGAATTTGTAGTAATAATGAGCTTCATATCTACTTGGATAGATAATTTTTTTTTTCAATTTGCAAGGACCGAGTTAGTATAGCGCATGTCAACCAGGCGATGAACTTGCGATTTACTTGGGCAGAGTTCGACTTTCTTACTCCGAATTAAAGATTTATCCACGACTGCTAGCTGGCAGAATCTAGTAAATTTTTCGCTTCTATACTATGGTGAGATATTTGATTCACTAGAACTTAGAAGTTTCTTGTTCAGTTATACGAGTTATCTCCCTTCTTAACTCGCCTAACCTCATGACCTTTGGAGAGGGCTCGACTGCACAATTTTATTTGTAATAAATGTTGAGAATATGTGTATCGCTCGAGGGATAAGGCGGAAAGAACGAGGGAGACTGAGTGTTTAAAGTCAAGAGGTTGGGAAGGGAAAGCGGAGGCCAGATTGGGGTGCATGGAAGCACGATCCACTTTAGAAAAGCGGGGAAAGCAGCGAAAGAAAGGATGCTTGGAAATGATGATGGGATTGATGGTTGCGTACTGGAATACTCGAAGAAGGATGAATTAAGTTATTCAAATTGAATCGTTGATATTATGGATTATTTATCAGCGTAGATATTTTAAATTTTTACTATTTGATTGAAGTTATTTAAAAATATGCAACAATTAATTACGTGAAAAAATCAGATCATTATACAAGTCATTGAGCTACTTCCGACTTGATTATGAATCGAGTTTACTTTGGTTGTGGTACGGATGAACTAATATGCTAAAAATGTTTATTAACCCTTAAATAGGTTTATACCCATGAACTAAAAACAAATCGAAAATTTAAAATTTCTACGGTAGACAGTAGCAGAAGGGTTTAGCAGCAATTGATTTTGGTTTTTCCCAGAAAATGCATTAACTTCTTACAAAATGTCACATTTCACGTCCTACAAGTAATCGTACAAGAATTATTTTTGAAAACCTATTAGATTCCACTGTGTGGTTGGTCCCTATCCTGACCAATATCAGTTAGATTTGAATGAGTTATTTTAAGTGCGTACAGAGCTTTGGAATGTTGTCGCCTGCTTTTGCGTCCATGGGTGAGGAAACCGATAAATATGAATGTTTCACTTCATTAACTTCCTGATTCACGAATGGTGGGTAAAGCGTATGAAAAGTACTAATGAGCTGTGTTTAAACTAATATAAAACGAGGGATTTTGGACAGACCAATAAAAAGTACTACAAATTGGATACGTCTGTGAAAAATACTCACTGAACGAAAATGTGCGATATGGAAAGTTTTTTTGTTCGTTTGAGTGGGTTGAAGGTTATTGAGTGAAGTTGTTTCTATGTGAGTGAGAGACATAGAATGAGTGATAACTATGAGGTAAGTGACTTTTTTCGAGGACAGAAGTGCCTGCAATGCAATGTATGCTGTTACAATGCCTGATAAAATTGCACTTATGCGGTGTTGTGAACGGAGTAATCTGGTTCAGATAACGGCTTTCAAATAACTGGAGTAGATGGTGAGGCTTGGGATCTGAATGAGCAGTTTTTTCAAGCGCAGTCGTGATAGCTGAGCAATGAAGTAATTGTAGAGATAATGACTTAGTTCTGAAGAGTATTCTATGACCTCAGCTACCTTCTCGTGAAAGCGAGAATTGGGCAGAGGGAAGGCCTTGTAATGTTGGAGGAATGAGACAACAAAAGAACTCTGAGTGAGGCAGAGGGATAGTTGATTGCTTGAGACCGTGGGCAGCTGCTTGTGTATGAAGAAAGAGGGAAGATCTACCAAAGCGTAAGGTGTGAAAGAGAAATAAAATATGTGTAACAAGGACTATGGGTCATGTTAATTTATTTGTATTGCATATGTGTTGTTTGGAATGATTGAAACAGGTGGCAGAAACGTGAGGTGTAGCTCTCCTAAATGTCTCCACAGATGAGTGTATTGACTCAATACAGAGTGTCTCAAAAAAATGTACTCACCCTTTAACCGTTACTAACATGCTGTCTTCTTTGCGTTGCAGGTGTGAGGTTCGAACCTTTGCGAACATGATTCTTTAATCACATTTAATCATGTTCGCAAAGGTTCGAACCTCACACCTGCAACACAAAGAAGACAGCATGTTAGCAACGGTTAAAGGGTGAGTACATTTTTTGAGACACCCTGTAGATGATCATGATTCAATACGGCCTGGGATAAAGAAACAAGAGCTTTTGTACCTTACGGTGCATGTGTACATTCCGAGCTGGTCCCTCAATGAATGAGAACGATTGGAGCTTTGGTTCTACATAGTGATGGATCGGGATTTTCTCTGGTTATTCGTGAGCTAGAACCTGGCTGTAATGTCAGAAAAAATATCAATACCGTCAAATTCAGATTTTCTATTTAAACAGCTGTGACAGTGGTAAAAATGTCTTCGCAAACAAGTTTATTAACGAAAACGACGAGAAGTCGTACTTCTGGCTTTTAAGAAATGGGAAAAGGCTTCGTAGAGAAGCTTCGTGAATGTTGCAGGAGTGGAGGAAACACCACGGAGTAAACGGCAATGGTTTTAATAAGAAAAAGAAACTCAGCACTACAATCGCAGGAAACTGAGGTAAGTTATGTGACTCTGACTGTTGTATGTGTATAATGCGAGGAAATTCGAGGGGGTGCAAGTAGAAGATACAGATGAATCCAATGTCTAGCTCTATTTTACACAAACATTTGGCAAAAACAGGAATATAATAATAATATTTTAGAGAAGTATGGTGTTGCTACATCTTTTGCAAACCATAACGCTATAACGTTTAGTTGGAAGATAGAAGTTTATATGGGCATTGTAAAAGAGAAAGAAAATTACATGGGTACTCTAAATTTATGTCTGTGTTCGACGCCATAATTGAAAGTTGTTGAAATCAATTTGAAGATTAATAAGATCCTATATTTTGCTTTCAAATACCGTATACTTTGTTCTATTTGACTAATTCAAAAGTAACGCGGAGGGCAAAAAATACTAATTTATTAAATAGAAATGGCAACATGTATGCAAAGTTATTTCAGTTTGTCAAGTAAAATAAATATGGGTATCGTTATCTCAAACTGCATTTGTAATATTACTAAATATCATTTACTCCATAAAATTTGATGCAATAATTGACGTTTACAAATCTTAACGCCCTAACTCTTATCATTTCAATACTTCAGTGATTGCATTCAACATGCGATGCTAATTGTAAGTTCTCTAATTCAATTGTACTTAATTTTGGACATTAGTAGTGTCACATAACTAAGAGCCACAATTTGATTTCGTATGTTCTTGTTTCAAATTTTACAGAACTACTCGAGGCTTGCCAAATTATCGATTTATGTACAGAATTACGTAAATAGTACTTGTGGGAACTAATATTTTCTATGTAGTTCAATAAACCGGGGCATTTTAGTCGCAATAAGTGATGCCAAAGCGGACGTTTAGTTTTGTTTATAGTTACCTCCTTGACTTGGACTTTCCATGTAATTAATTTGTTTATGAACGTTTGAATGTTTCCCTTGTGTACTTTTAAGATTGTCATGTGTTTTCTAACTAATAAAATTTTCCGGCAAACTGTATTTCATACTAATTACTTAAATATGCTAGTGGAACGCTTAGTTTAATGAAAAACATCGACACCCAATGCGTTAGTATGTTAGTACTAACATGCTAACGCATTGGGCTAACGCAAAACTTAACTATATCCGAAGTTCCCAACAATTAATTTCATGAAGTTTTATCCTGGATTGGCAAGCCTCAAAGCTGAGTAATGTAAGCAGTACGTTTTATCCTAAGCATATCACACGTGGACATTTTTTTAGTGGGTCGGGGGGGAAGCAGGTTGTACTCGATTAACTGAATAGTATCGATAAGTGTCTAGAATAGGGCAATAGAAACGAGCCATTTGGTCCATTCTTGGGTTGATACGTAAGTTCCATGCCGTCTAAAGTAAGGGCATCAATCATGCACGTACATCTTGATCCCGTAAGTCAATTGTCACATACACGCACTTCACTCACGCGCATTTATCTCTATCATGCACTGGCCCTAGGAGTCTCCCTTCTCTTGTTTTATTCAGTAGAAAGTTGTTAGCTAAACTGAATAGTTAGTTGTATCCACTGACGTACTGGGTGCAAGTTTTCCAAGAGAAATTTCGTATGTTAGAATGGGGAATGAAATCATCGTTACAATCTTTTTCACCTTAATCCCCTCTTTTAAAGTTTCTAAAGGACAATACCCAGGTGAAAAATGAAGAAAAACAGTTTTCAAACGTGTATTTAAATCGAGCTTGTGGTAGTTTCTTCAGAATTGATGTACAGATACATATACGACTGCTTACCCTGTAGCTATTTGATACAAAACGCATTTCTCAAAGAAACAATGCTTTTCAAACTGCATGAAATAAAAAATTAAAAATTTGTCAGTTGAAATCGAATGTAAACATTTTCAAATGAATGAATGTACGAGAAAGCTAGAAATTACGTTGATAATCCAGTTTTCTTTTGCCTACTTACATTAACAGTTTACGCAGTATATGGACGCCCACCGTCGCTCGATCATTAAGTCTATGAGATCAATACTAAACTAATTGAATTCTTAAAATTAGAACATGAGAATGTTTCCACTGCATGTGCAATGTACGCAACTCGGGCAAAACGAAATGCAATTATAAACCGCAAATATTTACAAGTTATGCAACCGCCTGTGCTACTAGTGTCTTCACAAATGTCGAAAATAAAACTAGAAAATATCCTGTTGGTTTAAGATTCTAGCTTTACAGCGGATAAAAAATACTGCAATGAAATTATCAGTAAAGGTTAAAGTTTCGTTGTCTTGTTATTTACTTCAACAGTATTTTTGAGGATTCTATTCAGCCATAATTGCATCCGGGAAAACAAAAAGCATATTCTTTAATCGATGGCATGGACCGTCAAAGCATACGGACACATCGATGATTTTGGGGCACTTTATAAAGTCGATTCCGTTGAATGTAGGTGTGGATATTAGACAATCGTAACTGTTGCGCCACACACTATTATTGCGCTAATAATACAATTATTTAAAGTTTCTACAATCAGAAACGATACTACAAATAACCATCTCCAGCGTACTGAAAGTTACTCTCCGGGAAGCATACAATGTAGCCCTTAACCTTTCATCTAAAAACGGCAATTCTCTGTACCGCCACCAACAGCCGCGTTCACAGCAAGTAAAGTTGACTTTGCATGCTGTGAATACGGCGGTAGCGAGAGGTACCATTAGTAGACAAAAGGTTAATGAGGTACTTGAAACATTATGCATAACCCCTGTATAAAGAGGACATAGAACCCTCCAATACGTTAAATAATCGACACAGAACATCAAGCAAGCACACATTGTATGTACATGGTACATGCATGAAGCCCGCAACTCTATAAATATAGAAACTAAAGCAAATGAATGAGCGCATCAGAACTTGATAGTTTTACGAAAGCATCTGACTTCACATGTACAACCAAACTATTATTTTACAGCTGCTCTTTGACTAGTGTTCATGAACGCATAGAAAACCAGTGTTGTTCTGCCGAAATACTTGTGGTCTGCCGAGTTTTACGTCAGCACTAAGCCTGATTTGGGTGGAAGACTAATTCCAATCAATGAAACATACAGTACAATGACATTATACAAATTAAAATTAAAAAAAGCACGATTACAGAGGTTATATTTGCTCCAGCTCGTAGAAATAATAACCAAACATAAGTACCTAAAATTGCAAGGCAATATTGACGTGAAAACTCCACTATCTTCAGAATCTAACTTTTTTCAGTCAGCCTTCATGAGCTCGTTCTCGCTGGCATGAACTTAACTATATATCCATGGAAGATAGCACCATTCTGACTAGGAAAGAACAATTCATTGATTCTTTGAAAGTATTTAAAGATTGCAGACATTCCAATGTCCTTTTTGAATACTTGAGCACTTATTAGCAATTAAATTGCAAACATAAATATACATAAAATCGGTGGCCTAATGCAAAAATCTGATATGCTACAATTTTGAATGAGATTTTTTACCATCGATGTCGATCTTCGTATAAGCAGAGGACCTTTCACAATTAGATGACGTGCCTCCTTTGTTTAATCCAGGAAACAATTCTTCATAACTAGGGGGCAAATCTGTCACTTTCGATGCTGGGTCGGAGAACTTCAAGTTATCCGGAGCGCTTTCGACTCGAGGAAGAGCTTGATTAGAGAGGCGAACTGGAGGAACCCTTTCTGTTTCCGGACTTTCGTGGTTAGGGAAAGATGAAAAAGTATATACAATGCCGGTGAGTTGACTTGGACCAGCGGCCAGCGGAGACATATAACGCTGAGGACAGTCTTCAAGTTCCTCACTTCCTTCTTCTTCGTACACAGTCTGCATAGTACGCGTAGCCAAGCATACATGACTTCCTCTCTTTCCTCTGTTATGTTCCTTCTTCAGAGCTCTGTAAGCACTGCAAGAGTCTCCCGAAGCGACCGAGTCAGTTGACGTAGAGGGCCTTCCATGAACATTGGGCAAGTCATCGTGAGAAGTGGACAACACCTGAGGAGGAGGAGTCCAGGGTATAGGTCTGGTGCTTGGTGCCGATCCGCCATTTGGAAGATGATGATTCTGAACATCCGGGGAAACCCTCCGGGAATCGACGACAGAAATACGAAGTGTTGCATCCTCGGAGGCGTTGTGCTTGTTGGCGCAATTCGCACAGTAAGAAGTACAGTATCTTCTGCACACGCATCGGATGACAAATGCAAGGGCTACGGTGACTGCCAGGAAAGTAGCCAAGTAAAAGCCATTCTCAGCACTGAACCTGCGAATAAAACAAAAATTATTACTGCTGTTCTTTCGTTCAATCAGTGTAACATATCAGTATGATATTAAAACTTTAGCTGAAAATGTTTAAGACATCAACTGCACATCCGGCCAAGGGGAAAAAAGATGAATATTCATAATGAAAGGCCATGAGTCGACGAGCTCCTTCCGTGCAAAAACTAGAGTTCCTACAGGAAAAATATAGCATAAAAAATATCGTCACCAGGAGGAAGGGATGCTCTGTCATTTATCAATCTTGCTTAGTTAATTTAATGTATACTTGGTATACTGTAATTCACTCAAGATTGAACAATAACAAATCTATTTAAAAGTCTATAAATTATAAACGACCTACCATTCCAAGATTAATTAGACAAAAAACGTGTCAATAGATGAACACTTATCCATCTCAAAAATACAGGGTGAGCCAATAAAGTATAAACTCGTCTAACTGCTATTACTTATTTTCTGTTCAGCCGAGAAAATAAATGCAAACACCATTGGAAAGCTAAGGAAATAAGAAATTATTTACATATGCTAAAAGATTTTCAAACTGAACTCTGGCTTCAACGCAGAGGGATAGCCGGCAGTCAAAATCACCGTATACGTTCCGTAGAGTTTCACTGGGTATATGTTGAATGTAATTTTAACCCTTTAGCGACGAATTTCTTTTTCTAGTTTCTACGTCTAAGCTCACAAAGACCGTCTGTACACTGATGCAATGAAGCACGCTGAGAGCCAGGCAGCCAAAAGAACGACGCTGTAACATGCCGCCGCGTTTAAACCTAGTAGCAACCTCATATTGCTCACTGTTTAATTATTATAACAATTCTCCCAAAGACCGTAAAAGAGGACCGTATGGTCCTTTTCGTCGCTAAAGGGTTAAGTAATTGGTGTATTGCCGCTTTATGCAAGTTACCCGCTAATGTGTTCTACTCTTCGTTTCTATTACGTGCGCTTGTCAACTGTTTGTAAACCAAGTTTCTTCGTTGTGCTCTACGGACTCTCGTTCTTTTTCCTACCTCTGATGGCATCAAACGTGTGTGTTCCGGGGTTTCCTTTATTACCCCACAACCGTACTTAGTCTCCGTCTCCATTAATACGCAAGATGGCAACAGTATGGATTCGATGACTTTCCGCGCTTTCTCCTTCACGTCAGTGATACTATCTGGATTAACGCTGGAAACCTCTTTAATAGATAAAAATCCAAGGGAGACAGGTCTGGAAATCTCAGTGGCCACAGGACGTTTACATTCCTTTAAATTATATAATCGATTTCAATTCTTATATAATTTCTCAACAAGTCGCTCACGTTTGTATTACGTCCTCACGTAATTTGCAATCATTCTTTTATCACACTTATTCTTATCACACTATTTAATTCTGGCCAACTGAAAGAGTAAAAAAAATCGGTATTCAATACCGGCACACAGAGTCTGAAACAGCGTTAGCCTCTTGAACAGTCAAAGTTCTTGTAGTCTATTTGATGAAGCACAATAAAATGTCCAGTGAGCGTGAGGATGTGAAATGCTCAACATTCTAAACTCATCCTACCTGGCATATCGACTGCAAACACACGTCGTGTTTATCTGTGACAGTCGAGCCTCAGTAGTCTGAATTCTAACTTATGAAATATATCTGCAAACATATACGTCTCAGCTAACTCATTCACGTGACTCTACCAACAAAAGTTTATGATTCGCTAGCAAAAAATCAAAAGCATTTGTGCAAAAACTGACATTTTTCATGATCTACGCATGAATATTTACATGTAGACGGAGTTTTACGGTGTTTCGTCCAATTCTGAATTTTAGTGAAAAAATATCATGCTAGCATTGCCGTACAATGTTCCAAAAATTCAATGAAAAATCACTATATTTAATCGCACAAAAAATGGCAAAGTGCATAAAGAAACGCATTAGATTAAAGATTTCCGTATAACACAGTTTGAGCACAACACGTTCACTCCTTTACCAAGAAAAGTTTTATATCCACCAGCAAAAAATCCATGGAAGTTGTGCAAAAACATGTTTTTCATGTGCAACGCACGAACATTTGCTTGCAGATCGAATTCCAATGCTTTTCGCGCATATGTTAATTTTTCACTATAATACGTAGATCACAAAAACCACATCAGTTTTTGCACAACCGTAGCTGATTTTTCGTTTGCGAATCCCAAACTTTTGTTGGCAGAAAGTAAACCTAACTTGCGCCCGTGCGTTAAACCTAACTTGCGCCCGTGCGTTAAACCTAACTTGCGCCCGTGCGT
>VCRD01010003.1:0-13329 GCA_006783055.1 Trinorchestia longiramus | reverse complement strand
TCCAGTAGCCCCTTCGAGGAAGAGGTCAGTTAGATTGAGATAAAATAGAATAGAATTAAGCAATAGAAACAAGCCGTTTGGCAAATTCATGGGTTGATACCCAAGACCGCAAGATGTAACCTATAAAGCTTGAAATTTTGAGGAAAAATTCAAGTGAATTTGAATAGCCAGCGTGAACTTTGCGTTTTTCGTATATAAGTGTACTTTTTCCTCATGAAAATTTTCGAATTTTGCAGTCTATGTTTCAAAATGTTGTGTCGTATCCGGTGCCGTATCTTAAATCATTCCTATCTACTCGTTTTCTAGTATGACGCGATGGATTTTTGACAATTATTCTGTGATTCCTCAGTATTTCTTTGCGTTTTCAACATATTTGTGCTATTTGCATGCTTCAACACCCAACTATTAGGAAATTTGTTTTCAAATTTGTGCAATTTTGTAAAAATGCCTTACGAAATTTTTCGAGTTTTTCGGTCAATGTCTTGAAACTTGAGGCACAGTTCAGGCAACGATTACAGGCAACAAAAAACGATACTGTTTGGTAAATTGTTCCGTTGTCGTATCTAAAAGTCATCATTTCCATCTACTTATTTTCTGGTGTGATGCACTGGATTTTCGGAAATTATTATGCGATTCCTGCGTATTTGTTTGAGTTTCAACATATTCTTGTTCCATGCATGCTTAAACACTCAACTATCAGGAAAGTTATTGATTTTAAATTTTTTTTTAAATGTAAAGGGTATCTCTTGATGAAATTTTTCGACTTTGTCGGTCCATGTCTCGGAACGTGTTGACACTTGGTGCACAGTTCAGGCAACGATTATAGGCAATAAGAAACGACCCTGTCTGTGAAAATTGTTCTGTTGTCGTTTCTAAAAGTCATTCTTTTCATTTATTCACGTTCTGGTTTGATGCTTTGGATTTTTTGGCAATTTTTGTGATTATTCAGTATTTCTTGCCGTTGTCTACGTATTCATACTCCATGCATGCTTAAGTACCAAACTACAGATTAGGAAAGTTATTAATTTCAAATTTCTGCGATTTCTGTAAAAGATGGAAAGAAAACACGTTCTTAGACACAGCATGCTAAATAGTACCTTTAAACAAAATCCTCAATACAAACAAAAAGTTTATAACAGCATCGGCAAAATTTCTTAATTGAACTTCTGCATTCTGGAAAAATCATATGGAAAGTTAATTTAATTTCGTGAAATAATGCAGTAGTCCCTTACTGAGACATGCTAATCAGTTTTTACATTTTATTGAACTATTTAGTGTAAACCGTGTTATGTGAGCTCTAGAAGCAACTACTTCGTATTATAAAAGTTAATCATTATTTAGTGTTCCCTTATCTTGTATTAATTAGTTAGCAAAGATTCAATATTTTCCGAGGAGCATTGACAAAGAATTTGCAACTTTGTTCTGAAATGCTCTGGCCATAATTTGCACTGGGGTACATACATTAGTCTGTGCAGCCTCCGTGACATAAGTCGTTGAAGCTTTATTCTGACGACTAAAAATCGTGAGTTTGTGTCTTGGTGTCGTTTTCTCACGCGGATATCCAAATCACTGGTGAAATAAACCAGGGGCGAAGTCTTCTTTTACTGTAAGTACATCATTTTCTGCTAGATAAGTCGAGTCTTCTGAGGATAAAAATACTAGTTTAGGCTATGTTATGTTTTCTTTCGATCTTTCACTATAATTTCAATAATGCTGATGACTTTACGAGTTCAGTATAACGTGCGAGGAATTAGTTGGCATTCATACCGTATTTTCTCATCAGGTTTTTATTACTTTCAGAACATTCCTATTCTTCAAGACGAGTTGCACACAATCTTGCTATGAGACTCGGAATAGACTTACAATTAAATTCATTTGCCCCAGTTAGATTATTTCAGGATAGTACGTGGTTATCACTTTAGTTCCTTAATATTTATTTTTATTCCAGGACCTACCAAGCGACGATGAAACAGAGACCTCGCCTCTATTCCTGTACCTGGCTGGCCTAGGCCTGGTCCAGTATATCAACACGTTCACTGATAACCACGTCGACCTGGAAGCCCTGAAGCTCCTCACGGAAGAAGACCTCAAGGAACTAGGGCTCCCACTAGGACCTAGACGAAAGCTGCTCTTTAATACGCGGGAACATCGGGAGAAAAATGCTGCAGCAGTTACCGTCGCTGCGGCTGTTCCTGCCAAAAACGAAGAAGAGAACACTAGTTTGTGAAAAAACTAATGAACGTAAAATTGATGTAGAGTTTTGTGAATTGTACTTTTATTTAACTTACAAAGGTTTACTACCAGTCCACGTTCATTCCTGTGAATGGACGTCCTCACATTTTAAAGGCAAGTTTAACAATGTTTCCCTCCACATCAAAACTTCCATTTGCTAGTGTGGTCTGTTTGATTATGTGCTGCCTGTGGACACACATAATGTAGATGACATTCCGAAATACGGTATATACATTGGAGTGCATACTGGGTCCGTGTTATTAATTAGCTGAATAATATCGTTTTAAAATTATTTCCGGCTGCCTGTACATAAAACTTTTGCTAGAAGAGATAAAATTATATTGCAACTAGTTATTCATCTTCCTTTTCCGACGAAAGCAAAAACTTAAAATGCTAGATGATTTTAGACTGTAAAGAGGGTCTGGAATTCAATAACATTTAATGTTAACTTTTCATATAATTCTAGATGCTGCGGTTCTCATTTATTCTAAGTATAAAGAAAACTTAATTAAAGCAGCTTTGTAAAGTTGCATTCCTCTTCCTAGTCAAGACGTTATGAATGACGATGGACATAACTCTGCTCGATGTCACTCTAGAAAACAACATTATCAAATGTGAGTGGGCAATATTATTGCTTTAAATTTGAGGTTTCTCTATTACATCGTATGCACAATTTTCCTTTTGGAGGCCTTAATTCAAACACTGCTCACATGGTTTGTCCGACCTTGAAAAATATGTAACGCCCTCCCGAGGAAAGGATGCTTCTCAGTTTTGGTTCTTGCTCGGACTCTGTTGCACAAACCACCTGAAAATAAAACATTCTTGGAGTAACATGAAGCAAATTGAATTGAATTGCATGAATATCGTTGCACTTTTGAAAAAGTTTTCAATCATAATTGTTCGGCACCAGAATGGTCACCGGTACTATTCGTTTTTAAAATTTTGGCTTGGTTTAAGTAAAAATGTAAAATCTTTACTAATGTCAAGTAAAATTTAGACTTGCAGCTGATAGTAGGACTCCTTTTTCTACCTTGTTGAGGAAACTTACATCTTTATATTACGCAAGGAGAAAAATATTCTCGGGTTTCATCGAAAAGCTATGTGAACTTGACGTCATAATTCAGATGACAAAATAATTTTGAGGACTTTATGTAATTTTGAGAGCTCAATGAAAGTTTGAGCAAAGCAGTGCTTGGAGTGCAGTCTGTTGTAGAATTAATTTAGCTCATAAGGACTATGCTTTTGTGTTATATTCTTTCTAAGCAATTTATTTCCACATTCATTAAACCACAAACAATGTACCTTCTGAACTGAACACCGATTTATTTTTCTTCCATCTAGAATTACTCTTTACGAATAAGAACAGATAATTCAAAAAGAGAAGTTACACGGAGCTTTTATAATAACCATTACTATCTTTGGGAGATATTTAATGTATATATTGCAGAAATTTTATAATCCTAATATTATACCCTGACATTATCCTTGTGCGTGAGGAAGGCAGCTGTTATAGGAATAGACTATATTACTCACAGAAGAGGAGGCTCCTCAAGGCCCTCGCTCTACAGCAGCGATTCTTGACTTTTTCACTGCTGGTACCTCTGAAGGCTGACAAAGTCGTCTGGTACCCCTGTAGAAATTTACGAAAAGTACATATATGAAAACAAATAGTTTTTTCAAACGTAGCATTCATTTAAAATTTTTGATAAACCACATCTGCGTTTAGTATCCCTTGAGGGGAGGGAAGTTTAGCGCTACCCAGGGGGTGCCAGGACCTCAGATTAAGAAGCAATGTCGTAGAGACATAGGAGGCAATTGTGCAGGAGCGATTTTTCAGACGCTTGTGGTATTTTTGTGAGAAAGATTTAGCATAGCGAAACAGTTTTGAACCCCTCTAGTGTTTCCCGAAAGTCGGGATACATTGAAACAAAGCCACTAAGGAACATTAGGAGTGTAGTGACCGTAATAAACTAATGCAAACAAGTCTTAAGGGCCCATTACCTTTTTTGTAATAAAAATGTGTGGATAAAATTTTCTTTTACTTTTCTTTCACCTCTGAGAAGTTTCAGCGTAAAAAGTTTCAACAAATGAAAGAATGTCAGTTATGAGTGAATTCTATTTCATAATCTTCGTTGCACCACTAGGTTTCCGGTGTGCTTATGAACACGGAATTGCTCAGCAATTTTTTATATTCATGAATGTATACGCGATTCACAAGACAACGAATTGCAAATTGAACATGATCTGTCTGAAACGTTTGTCATTAAATGAAATTTTATCACAAAGCTTCTCTCATCACATTTGATACATGATCACGGTTCTCTAACTTCTGTTATCGTGAACTTTCGGCTGTTGTCATCGCTCAAGTTCTTGTGTACAGCTTCAGCATTAAATAAATAGGACGCACCTCCTACGTCCTATTTACTCCTGCATGAGTATTTTTAGCAACTGAACATAAATCCATTGTATCACGTGATAATCTACGGGACAAAAGCAAATGCGCATTTAAGCTCAACTTAGAGTATTTAAATGCTTCGTTCTTCAATACACTGATGCTTGAGATTAAATTTATCAGATAAAAAAGTTTCCTCATTTTCGATACACAGAAAGATACTGTAGTGTATCGTTCTACTTTCCTTTTGACGACGTTTTGGCGTGCATGGTGTTCAATAAACGTTGATAAATGTAAATGAAAATCTCATGCATAAAAAATTCTGGCAACTGCGTGCTCTTATGTGCATGAGAGACCTCTAGCTCAATATGGCCGCATACAAGTTAAAATAAATGCTAAGTCAAGTGTGAAGCACTCGACGTCCATTTCTTTCAATCCTTTATTTTTACAGTTTTTTTAAAATTAAATCTGCGTAAGCTAATCGAAGCTTAGTCTGAATTTACCTGCAAAAATAATAAAAAAAATGCAAATTGTTCTCAAGCAATGACCATTAAGCATTGCTGAAGCTATTTAGAGACCGAAATAAACCAGAACGATTGAGAAACTCGAGATCGAAATAGGAAAGGTTTTCTAATCTATAACCAAAACACGCTTTCACTGTAGCGCTTTCATGCTGATACAGTGCCTATTTTTTCACCTTTTAAAAGAGGCGTGGTCAGACTGTAAGAGTTAGACTACGGAAATTTACATACTCAAGCAAAACGAAGTTATTTTTCAAGTTGGGCCCAATCAGTGTTTACGAGTCTTCACTGAAGCAAAGAATTTCTGATTGCCATGCAAGTAGATGTTTCCATACTTAAGGAAGTCTCTTTTGATTTTCACCGAAGTGGACAAACTCTGGCGCTGATAACACAGACCAACAAAAAATCATTTTTGGAATGTTTAGTTCATTTCATCAGTCTCATTTTACTAATTATGGCAGGAATAAAGGAATATGACAAAGAAAAGTAATTATTACCTCTAGTTTTGTGAAATACAGTAATTGATATTATCTTAAAGGATTTAAGGGAAAAATACATTTTATTTATATACCAATAAAATTGAAAGTGCATTTCAAATTCCTATAACGACAGGTACATCATAAAGAGCTTTAAATTGAGAGATAAATACCTGTCACGTGAATCCGTGTGAAGAGAATCATGTGGTGGCTTCATGAGATCGTTGTCTTTTGGCTTGCTTCTTGTAAGTGAATTCCGGAGCATCCCTACACACAGACTAGCAGTAATCTTAAGTATAGCTTCATTCCAACGGCCCTGATATCTTTGTTCCATTACAGAAATATCTTTACAGAATCATTCTCCAGTTTCATCACCGACTGTTTCCCAAGTAGGGGAGGGGTGAAAAAGTTTGGGTGGTAGTGGAGAAAACAGATGTTAAGGAACATGTTTCCAAGCTTATAGTATTTTTCCAAAAGTGCTGGCACTAATTCAGTGTAGTTATCATTCATTTTGTTGCCTGACAATCTATGCATAGCTTCCTTTAAGGCTTCTCAAGCTTCCTTTTCTTTCCCCTCTATATCTCGGACGAACGCAGGATCCTTTCAATTTATGGCCCGACAAAAATAACTATCTTAACTTTTGCATCACTCTATGTAGGAAATTTGTTTCGTAGATACTTAGACCTGTCCTTCCTGGTCCATACCTTTGATAAAATTTTTAATTAGACCCAGCTTCATGTGAAGGTGTGGAAGCAGAACATCTTTTGAGTCCACGGTAGGCTTGGTAACGACATTCTTCTCGCTAGCCAAGATTTATTGCAGACCAGTCTGCTTGAATGTAATGTGCCTCCCTGTCCTTCATACATACAGTGCAGCAGGACTTAGTGTATCCTAGCTACATTTCTAAGAGTACAGAGATTACTGAGATCACCACAGATTTTCCACTTGTTTGCAGCAAATTGAATTGAATTGAGGAGGGCTGTCATGTTTGCACAAGTCTCCATGCAAACTGCATGAGTAACTGAAATAAGACGGTTACTGTTGTAAAGTAATACAACTTTCAAACTAAGCTTGAAGTAGTCGATAAATAGCTTCCATTCACTGAGATCACGGTTCAAATTCAAACATTTTACCAAGCCATTAATGTCGTAGCAAACAACCAGATTGGTTTTCTTCTAAGAAAAAGTAGGTCCCTCTAATGTTCTTGTACTGTGAGACCTTGACATCACGGAGAACATTTCATTGCTGTCGTCTTTACTCCAAAAGTTCCCCATCTCGTTTGACAAGTCAAGGTCTCGAATGCGATCACTCAATTCTGCTCGACTCAGTCGGTACGATGCATCATCTTTTTCCTGAAAATCTGAGTCATGCTGTGCGGGAGGCTTGTTGGGTTCCTCTTCTTCCACGCTGTTTTCATTTTCTACTTCAAGCTCATAATATTGAGGTAGAATAGGAACTGCTCAACTATCAATATACAATAGGTTGAATTCCAAATTGAAATTTTGAATATTGAACTGTTCCTCTTTGCTTCATTGATAATCCTGCCTTCATAGATGAGTAAAGCAGAAGTAGCAGTAGTTTGTATGGTTTGCAGCGATAGGCTACAAACCCAGCCTATCGCAGCCCTAGGCTGAGCAAAAGTCATGATTTTTTTAATTTACAGTAATTCTCGTAGTTTAACCGAACATGATTTGCAACATACAGGGTGTCCTAGAATTAACTGACCCTTTTCATTTACTAATAAAACAAACTAAGAACGCTAGGTTGTTTAAACTGGTTTCAATTGAAAGAAAAACGTTTTTATGGTTAATTAACTTAGTATCCTAAATACACATCAGCTGGATAACTAGATTTCTAATTGGATTTCAATGCCTTGCTTTTCCATCATGTCTCGATACAGCAAAGAAAAAAGAATAATTCTGCAAGTGTACATGTGGTCATTTTCAGTAACAGAAGTGCAGAGTGATTACTGAACTCAGTTTCAAACAAGAACAAGTCTTTCTAAAAACACAAATCTCTCTTTCGTAAATTCACAGAGACTGGTAGTGTAAATGACAGATCACGATTTGGAAGATTAAGATCCATACGTACTGAAGTTGTAATTGACAGAGTCTCTGCACATGCTTCAGATAATCCAACATTTACGAGTCTTACTTACGATTATCAAACACGTCCAACAAACACAGGTAAAATACAATAACTAAACATCAATAATGTCCCAAACGGCACATGAAATTATAATTTTAAAAATTTTGACATAACTTAGGTTGTAAACACAAATTGATGTGTACTGTACAAGACTTCTTAAAATTCTCACACCTTCACTACTTATGAAATACTTCATCTAATGAAAAATGCTTCTTACCACTAAACCACCGTACACCAATGTACGAAGAATATGTTCGTACAAACTCTACGATTTCTTTCGTTCACACGCTGGTCAAATGTTACAGTGATAAATGTTCACACTTTACACAAACTACAGCTGTATTTGGTTATAAATTGAGTCAATCTGGGCAAAACGCTCTGCCAGTGCATGCTAATAGAGGGGGATGAGGATTTTTAAACGAGATAAAAAAGCGTACCTCTGCCGAATAAAAAGGTGAAAGTGGAGACGGAAGTATAAAGATGTTTTTCAAACAGCTTTTTTTTGTTAATGCCTTCTAGTTGAATTTTTGAGCATCTAAATAAATTGAGCATCTAAATAAATTGATTAGCAATACTCATGTATTTCTTTTGAAATATATGGGTAGATTTTTTTTGAAAAACGTTATGTATTCCTTCATCGTGCAATCCTAACGGTTTGTCAAACGTAAATATCAGGTAAAGTATTTGATATTTCACTTTTGATGTATAAAGTGGCCCAAAAGTTACTTTAACACGTTGACTCCGAAGTGGTACGTATGTGGACCACTTAGGTTAGGTTCTGTAATTTTTTCAGATCCTTCTAGTCACTATGCGTACAAAGTGAAGATTTACACCAATCAGGCAATCGGAGGCAACGTGTTAAAATTTCAAATAATCATTACGCAAAAAAGTATAAAAGATACAAAGTTCTAGTACATAACGATTAAAAGAAAAAACTTTAGTTTTTTGTATTGAAGATACAGGCCGACTATGATGAGACTTGCGTATTCTAACAATAACATACTTTAGAAGCCCCTTAAGAATGGCTTAACATAGAGTGGAAGAGAGAGCAGCTATTGTGGAATGTTATTCTGAAACAATGAATCATTAGTTATAATGAGGACTTTCACGAGAAGATTTAATTCGAGTCCATGTAACCATTGTGGTCAAAACGGGCCATCTAAACCAAGTGTTTCCAGCCTGAGGTACATGTACCACTAGGGGTACATTTGCTTATCTAAAGGGATTCAAATTAATATTAGCAATAGAGCGGAAAAATGTTTGTTATTGCTAAATATTTATATACATTAGTGTATATTTTTTCATATATTTTGCTAGTGAAAGTCTTGCTCATCTGTCGAATTACTGAAGGAGTGCAAGGTCAGAAAAAGGTTGGGAACCCCTGATCTAAACACTAAGACCAGCTGAACAGCTTCTTCACTGCGGGATCACTTCGGTCTTCCAGTTCGATCTTCGTCAGTAACCGATCCCGTAAGTCTAAATTTTGTGACCAAAGCATGAACACAGAGTTTACACTGAGTTTGTTCAATCTCCTCCATGAACTCCTTACTCCAAATAATGATCCATTGTTTTCAAAATAACATTCCACAATTACTGTTGTCTTTCTTCCGCTGTATATTCAGTTATTTTTAGAAGTTTCTCGAGTCATTGTTGAGTCTGTAAGTCTTGTTATGAACAGCCTACATTCTAAATGCCAAAAAACTACATTTTTCTTTTAATCGCAATTTACTAGAACGTTGCATCATTTATAGTTTTTGCATGATGAATGCTTAAAATGGTGAAGTTTTGGGACATTCTATGTATCTTGATTTTAAATGTTAGAACTTTAAAGGAAATAACTTCTAGAACAAGAATGGTACTAGAAACTATACAGCATACACAGTAACGTTCTTTATTTTAACATGCAACATAATTTGACGATAAATGTCCAACATATCCAGCTTCCCAAGAAGACAGACTGGGGTTGGTGTATCTGAGGGAGAGACGATACTTGAAGGGGGAAAGCGGGCGAATTATTCAGCGTCTTACTAGCTATTGTCTCCACGGTCATGAAACGAGAACAAAATTGTAGTCATCAGCAAACAAATATTGGACAAAAATTCCAGTTAGCCGATAATATTTATAATGAATTTGAAGCTGGTCACTGACTTTCGATAGAAAACTAGGAACATTATGAAATACTTATTTCGAATCGATATGTAGGAAATCTCTAATATACACGACCATTAAAAACAATACTGTGCATGTCATGGAGTTGTAACTAAAGGAGTCATAGATGTTGTCATTCCATGACCAGATTACTCCAAGTGATACTGTTAAAAATAGTATCTACGTATATCATGTGAATTTTTTAAAACCAAAATCAACAGACAAATTCAAAATCTTAACATTCAAAAAATGTTCGCAATTTTCACATGTTTCACCCAAAGATTTCGAGACAATATGAAAAATTATTTCAAACGATTGGGAAGTCCTGATGCGTTTGTGCGTTGAATCATTAACGTGTGCGCGCACAGCAGGTAACGATTAAACGCGTGCGCGCACAGCAGGTAACGATTAAACGCGTGCGCACACAGCAGGTAACGATTAAACGCGTGCGCGCACAGCAGGTAACGATTAAACGCATGCGCGCACAGCAGGTAATGATTAAATGTGGGCACGCAGCAGGTAATGACTACATTTGCGTGTGTGTACGCAGCAGCCAATGATTATCCCCGCTTTAGGCTTTCTGAGACTGCTGGTCGGTGGTCAGCGGAGCTACGGAAACATTTAGCAAGTTTTGCCATCTGTCGTTCACTGCTTTCTCTGGTGCAGCTGCAAACAACTTTTACAAGTGCTAGTCAATGAAATAAATGACCTATTTCAAGAATCGTCTGCCGCACTGCACCACAAGGACCTGAACAAGTTTTTGACCAATAAAATATAGGGAATAGCTCATTCTCAGAACGAAAAGAAACAGCGCAAACGGAGTGAAAGAAATGAAAACTATAAAATGTATCCAAACCGGAGTAACGATAATACGAGTACATTCGAAGATTTATAATCGATCAAACTCTTCTGTACAAATGAATGTATTCTTCATTTGCATGTGAAGTTTTACATTATTTAGAAAAATGTTTATCGGTTTGTGGCAAATATAATTACTGCTATCCATACTCCAATATAATCTTGTTGCCGAATACACTATGCCTTACAACGGTTGTAGCACGATTTGCAAAATGTATGACAAGACACTATAACGAGAAAATTTGAGTTATTTAGCATTCAAAAATTTAAAGAGCGTGTGTTTTTTTCGTTATAAACGAGAATAAGTTAAAAGAGTTGAGGTTAATGCTTGGGTAAGTTTCTTCGTGCTATTGATTAAAGAGTTTTCATTCACTTTGGGTATTGAGACAGCTTTTGCCCTGTAATATTCAGCATTTAGCATAATATGAAAATAGTACTACTACAGCATAGATTACTTTTCTCTCGGATATATGTGTTGCAGTCTAATAGGGTAACAATATTGAGCCATATATGTGCATATTTTTCGAAAATAATTAGACGGTTTAATAATCTTTGATGAGCTTATACATACATTCAATGGGAAAAAGATAGGTGTAAAATTGAAACCAAAACGGTTAATTTTTTTCGACACACAACATGTACGTGTGTGGCTTTTGCATAGCGTGTCAAAGAAATTTTAACCATCATCGTTGTCAGCAAGGTTAGTTTGTGGCAAATATGATCACTGCTTCGCGTATCGCTGTCATTTAAACAGCAAGCTAAGTTAAATTTGTGTGTTGTGAACACAACGATAGCGAGTAGGACCGTTCGTCTCCGAAGGATTAACACATTCATTGCGGTATGACCCACTGGTGGGTCACTCAGGTTAGGTTTTGTAATATTTTCAAAGATTTCTAGTGACTGTATGTACAAAGTAAAGATTTGCACCGGCTATACAACCCCAATGAATGTGTTAAAGCCATTATGGTTCTGAAGTTAGCAGCTATAAAAGTTTAGTGCCGTTTGCGGGTAAAGAACACTGTAGATTTTTTGATGCATTGTTGAATGACACCACCAACTCCAAATGTGGACGCGGTAAATTCTATTGTGCACAACAAATGTACGTTTCGTCAGCCGGCTGCTCCGTCTCTCAGTGTACACAAACCATTTATTCATTCATTTTGTTGGAAAAATGTATATATGTAGTTTACTGAACTGTCGTGTTGGCTGCTGGACTTCCAGGTAAAATAATAATTTACTATTAGTAATTCTGTGTACTGAATTGGGTATGGTATATGCATGCAGCTTACCTCTACGTATAGAAATTTGTAGAATAGTCATTAGATGAAAGTTATTTCACAGGAAGGAGCTCCCTAATTCCTCCGTTCAGGCGTCGCTATATTTTTGGCCACCCTGAAACCAGATCGTCAATGTGCAAGCGTCAGCACTGGTGAAAATCTATCTTCAACTTTGCCGGTTGTGAACCCTAGGACTACAATTTCTGAGTCTGCACCTCAGTCTTGAGCAGTAATCGATAGTACCTAACATACAATTGTGCCTAAAAAGATGAAAAAATTCAATCCAGTTGAGCATATGTGTTCAAAACTGAAGTAACATTCTAAACTGTACATCACGAATAATTATAGTATAAATAATTTTGTGGGACATTTTTCAATATAAATGTGTAAAAAATATGCCTACGCACAAACATTTTCTAGTAGCATCATCACTTGCTTGTTCATAAGACACCGCATAATTGCTCTCGTAATTTTAAATTAATATTTGTTAACTGCAAGGCTGATCTTGTAAGATCAAGTTTCCCCCAAAAAAATATCAACTGTAAGTAAATCGTTTGCAAACTTTGAGGAAAATCTAACGTTTATGCAAACATGACAACAAAAAGCTTCTTACAATTTACCGTTCATTTTGTATTCCAGTATGTGGGGCGCAGAGGTCACTGGGCCCACGTACAGGTAAGAGTCCGTAGGGCTCACCAACACTTGGCGTTTGCAAACGCTCAGCACGAAGCATTTTTCAGGGGCGAGAACCAGTTCCTGCTAACTGACCGATATCTGCTCAATTATTCAGGATGGATTTAACGAAAACAATTTGAAAATATCATGTAAGATAAACAAACACAACCATGGAATAATCCAGAAAAATTAGTGTGGGACAAATTCCTTCCTTAGAAATAGATAAACGAAGAATGCTACATGCAGCCACAATATTTTGTTGGCTAAAATCTACAAAAACGGTTGAAAACTTGAAAAAATTACCGTTTTGACGGTAAGAGCCGTTGTGAACATCTGATGAGATCAAATGTGTTACAAGTTATCGGTCATCTAAATGAAGAAACATTTCAGTGCCTGTAAGAATAAAATACTTAAACTTCGAGTAAGCGGATAGCCAAAAAGCGAGCAGATTGAGTATCATTTAAAACAGGTTCGTCACGTAAGAACTAGAAAAATCTAAAATGCGTAGATCTAAAGAAATAGATGCAGGGGCAGGGGCGGGAACGGGGACACAGGGAACTAGATGCTGGGCCAGGGAACCAGACGCAGGGCCAGGGAACCAG
>VCRD01009998.1:0-13345 GCA_006783055.1 Trinorchestia longiramus | reverse complement strand
ACGAAATGAGATTTACTCATTTCTCTCACGAGATGAGATTTACTCATTTCTCTCACGAGATGAGATTTACTCATTTCTCTCACGAGATGAGATTTACTCATTTCTCTCACGAAATGAGATTTACTCATTTCTCTCACGAAATGAGATTTACTCATTTCTCTCAGGGTTTGTTTACGAGTTTCTTCACTTCTTCAATTGTCGCTGGTTTGCATTGTTGGGCACTGGACTCCATCTCTCTCCAAAACCAGCAGTAAAGGGTGATGAGGTCAGAGTTATGAGCCGGTCAAGAATGTGAAGATCATCACTTGACCACAGAATTTGTCCGACCAGAATTATCATCTCGGAATAAATCAAAAATCTCATTTTCACTCAAAGGTCGATGAATGTATGTTCGAGTCCTGTATTATAGATACCATGTAATAAAACAACTGTCACTCATAGTTTTTATTGTCGTTAATTCATTTAGCGCTCGCCAAAAGCATTGCAGGCATCCTGTTCGTATTTTGGTATGTCGGGATGATAGGAATAGTTTAGAAATATTCATATATAATACCACTACCTTTTAATTGTTTCGAGTGTGAAAAAAGAGCATGGTTGTATTAATACCTCATTTTCATGACCAGAATCAAATATAGATCAGTAGAAAATCAAGAATAAGTTAATTAAAAATGATACGATAATTTTTTGGAACATATGAGATTTATTCCAATTAAGCAGAAAATCCTATTCCCTTTTCAAATGATTTTCTAATTCACTTAAATATATCATTCAAACGAAAATTTTGATGAGATTACAGTACAAACCTTGTCAACCCACAAATTTCCTTTACATTTGTTTGACCTCTGGATGCAAGCTCACAAGAAACGTTACAAGTGCAACACCTCGGGCCCGAACTATGTATGTATACGTGTGCCAGTCTAGAGGCCTCGTCTGGTGCTGCTACTACTACACTGAGCTCTTGAGTGGCACTTACGTCTTCCGAGGACGCAAATTAAATTGATTTGATGCAAAGTGGCTCCTTGAATTCTCATCGAGAGCCTTAACGCCTGTAGTTTCTTCGCGCATGTCTGTTGCAGCAACAACAGAGTCCACGGCTCACTAGCCTTCAATCATATTTTTTATCCTCGTAGTTTTCAAAACCAAAGGCATATGATAGAAAAACGTGAAAAGAGGAAGAGAGAGAAGGAGAGAGAGTGAGAGCAAGAGAGAGAGAGAGAGAGAGAAAGTTCATTATAATTTTTAAGGAATTAAGGACCATCACAGCCGGAATTGATCGCTGATGGTATTAATGCGTCAGTAGCTTATGTTATTGCATGGATGCAGTTGAAGTATACTCTAGCAGGTGCAGTCTTTCCTGCAATACTGCCTTTGAACAAAGAAAAGATGTGACCTTTGCTTACAGCTCTTACAATGCAATATAACTTGGGGAAAAAGTTCTTACAGTGCAAGGATAACTTCATAACTCTGCATTGAACATGCTCTTGAACTCCTATTTTGTAATGAAATTGGTTTAAAAACTAAAGTAATGAACTTCAGTACACAGGTCAATGTTGTTCATGGGTTCAGGGAGTGATGAATATAACCACCGTTAACAAATAATCCAAATTGTGTTAAGAAAACTCGAGGTTACTCATTCCTTTTTATACGTATGTTCATCAGAAATACTTAAATAATTTTTTTTCAAGCGAGAAGCACATCGCATAGTACATCTGCAGAGCAATGCAGTTCAAATTAAAAGCTGAGCGAATACTTTATCTCGGAATTTCTTTGACCTTCCTATAAATTGTTATAAATACCAAGTCAATATCACAGCTACCAAATTTACCACCAGTGCAAAAAACATACACTGTTCAACTCAACACTCAAACACTCAACTCTGATAACTCTAATCATGCTTCCATGTCTTGTGTTTGAATTAAATTTGAAATAATACAAGTTAACGTTTTGGAAAATGCAGGATTGAAATGCTCAAATAAAAAGCTCTAATCTAAAATAAATGAGAATATATAAGTTAAGCCTAGCATGATTTCGTAGAACATTGAACAAATCCGTAAGAAAGTGAAATCACTCTAATTTGAACAGTTCAGTGACCAAAAGATAGCGGGCTTGGAAATCTCGCTAACGATGTGCTGTAGAAAAATTACCACTAATAAAGTCGTTAAAATAGGGCTGCACTTTATAAATATGATGATGTCCTAAGATGCTGAGACCATCCTGAGATACTGAGATATATTTCATAAAACCTAAAGCCCAGAAATCATTTACCTTTCCCGAGCGCTGAAATGTACATGGGACAGAATCTGAAGTACGGGACTGGAATATGGAAAGTATTTCAAGTGCTCCTGCTTCCGCCGGCAAGCTCCACAACTTTGAAGCGACCGAGCTATAGGTAGATTATTCAATTTTATTCATGAGCAATTGTATGCATTAACCACAGACCCCGCATACATAATGGCAGTCAAACTTTGCAACGAAATTTAGTGTCGAAGATGATTTGTTAAGACAAATTTTTATCAGGTGAGTGTTAAACTAAAATGTTCTGCAATTTGAATTTCATTTTTTCTATAACTACCCCGAAAAGGCGAAAAAAAGGTTTTTTGCTTAAGAAATGATGCGGTATTCGAAGTTTGATCACTTTTAGAAAAGACGAAGCCATTTATAGGGAAACCACAATGCTTGAAACATTATTAAGAAAATAATATTATTCGGCTACTTGAATAAATGTTGTAGATTTCACAAAGAAGAGGTTCGTAATGACGAACCCTAAAAGTAATTGGGAAAAATGTCAACAAACTGGTTCCTAAACCAGTAATACGTTCCTAAAGATATAGTGAAAATTAACGGCTCTGGAATTCAGAATTGTAATCACACTAAACGTTTATGTTTATGTTTGGGTACATAGAATTGGGAAATTTTGAAGACAAACTAGCCTAAAAGAGCGAAAATAGTTTCAACTATATAACTGTCCATAAAATAGAGAGGCGTTCATGCTAACATGCCACGCATGAAAATATAAATGCTTTGAAATGTGTAGAAGGTCTCTGGCAGAGGCCTTTATTTTTTCCATCTATTGTGAAATCGAGAAAGCAACAGCTTTAGAAATATAGTATATAGGTCGATGATGTTTGAGCAAGAGGATAGCACCAAGGTGGCCTTTTCCAGATGAAAAAATCAAATAGACAATGAATCGAAATGGCGGACGTAAGTTCAAAATTAAATTCACGGTTTAAAGTACTTTAATGAGGGTAGGCACTATTAGTAAACCATCCAGAATGTAGCTCAGGAATCTTCCATATACAGGTGTCCATAAAGTTTCTTTACCATTTCAAAGATTTATTACAAGAAATGGCAAAGAGACTTAATGAACACCCTATTTTTCAATATTTATTTCTCTTTTTATATTAAGCTCCCTGTGTGTATCTTTTCATTTGTTTTTGTAATCAATTCGTTCAATTGGGAAAAAATTATGGGCACCCCGTATATTAATACTACGGAAGTTATGTTATGTTATGCCAATTATATTCGAGAGGCTTAATGAAAGTAATAAAACGGTATATCCATACGATAACTTTTTATTGTAGAACAAACTATGTCATTAGCAGACAAGCTATTCCATATATGTAAAAAAAAATTACTGCAAATAGGGTAGACTAAGGCAACTGGAACGATCCGAGTGGTTCACTCTTGACCTGCAAAGCAAAATCCCATGCCGTCTAAAGTTCAAGCATCAGTCAAGCAAAGGCACATCAATCAAGCACAAGCACCGCAATCACGCTCATGCACCTCGATCACTCACACGCACCTCGATTACTCCCACGCACCTGGATTACTCCCACGCGCCTCAATCACTCACACGTACCTAAATCACTCACACGCGCCTCAATCACTCACACGCGCCTCAATCACACACAGGCACCTGGAGTAGAGTAGAATGAGAGAAGGAAGAGTAACAGTCATTCCCACAGTCATATATTTCGACGCAATAATTACCTGACTCGTATTGCTCAATAACTATAAAACTCATGGTACGCAGTAGGTTTGTAACTCGTGACATACAATAGTTATTTAACTCGTGATCAGTGATGGGCAGTAAATACATTAAATGTGTTTTAATACTAAATACTAAATACATCGTTTAAATGTATTTAAATACTAATACATTTTTCAAACGTATTTAAATGCTGAGTACTAAATACTTGAAATGTACTTAAGTACCTTAGTAAATACTCTTCTCTTAAAACTAAATTCACATACTGAAGAACCATGATACTCGTAAATTGAGTATACCTAATAGACATTAAGATATAATTCACATAGAGTTATAATCTTGGCCTCACTTTAAAGTGTGTGTGCACTGTGCTGTCGTACGGGAAAGTAGCTTCACGATAATTGAAACGCGACTAGAATTTTAAGCAGCAAGACTAATAATTATTGTTGTTTAAAAGTTTGCATCGACCCCTGCAGCTTATGAATCACATGGAAAAAGAGTGAAAAAAGTGTAGACAGTATCATTTTACTCTCAACTACTATTCTTCATTAAATTTTAAAAACAAACATCAATGCAGTTCCGTAACATCCTGATTATTCTGTCCTGCATTATTTTCGTAAATAGCTGATGTATGACGATGCGCCAAAGAATTTTTTCATATACAATATATTTATGCAGCCATACTTTAGGTACATTCCTTTAAGATGCATTCCATGAGAACTCCCCTGGGCGTATGATCAAGGAAATTATCTTTCACATATTTTTGGGACTTAGCATTCTTCGGGGGCATAGATAGGATATCCGAGCTGCACCCAAAGAGTTACGTTAATACTGTTTGTCCTCATCAATGGGCCTTAGAAGTTTAGTAGTCCTCGACGGGAATTCGATCGAACTACCTACCTCGGCGTAACCAATTTTGGTTGCACGAGTCTGTCGTAGGTTCAGTTTTTGTATGTAAGTAAGCCTTATTCATCCGTCTCCCACGTGGAGAAGGCATCGGACCTGACCTCCTGCAAAGACGTCTTTGATTCGTAATCTATAGTCTCCAATATTTCATTTTTGTTTTCCTAAAATACTCTCTGCCCTTGTTGTAATGCCTTTGCAAGGCCTGCAGTTGTACAACATTATTGACTTTAATCTAGTAACCTGCAAATTTTAAAAACTAAACATTCAGTTAATTGCCCAAATCAAGCAAAATATAATTTCTCCAATTCGTATCAGTGAAAGTAGGGGGCCTTCATGAATCATTATTATAAGAATTTAATTTTCAGCTGGAGTAACATTATATTAGCTGAAGCGTTCACATTCCTAAACAAAGTGCGTTATGCGTTGTTGATATATTTTATTAAAGGGTATGAAAGTTATATATAAATTCTACTCTCCCTAAGCGTTAAATTCTCATAATGAACTCACACAATGAAAATGCTGTTCAAAAAACTCAGAACTTAGACCGAACAATCAAAAGTTTTTATTAGAGCGCAATAATATCAACTGTTCAACAGTTTTGTCGCTTAAGTTCAATTCTCTGTGGGGGTTAACGTTAAGCCAGCATAAGAGAATAACCTCTCGACTGAGGCAGATGTCGGGGTGCTTCTTTCCAGTTAGATTCGATAAATCGTAAATCTCTACCTGAAGTGGTTCGTGCCTAGAAGCGTACCACCGAACCGAGATTCTAGGATTCTCCCCGCAGCTATCGCAGGAAAGATCTTGCTGGAACATTTCCAATCGTTTATTATAAAGATGACACAGAAGACTCGTAGAACAATACAGATAAGCTAAGCCAAGTGGAACGTCGTAGCTGATTGATTAGTAATGGCAATTAGGAGAATTAAAGGATTAAGGAATTAAGAATTAAGGAGAACCTGACAGGCCGACGACTACACTTCGAATGAGTATAGCCCGCCTTCGAATCAGGGTTTCGGAGATGAGCGACATGTCATTTCCACGTGACACAGTCCTGATCCCGATCGAACATCATTCGACCGAGTCAGCGAAAGCTTCAAGCTAGTTCTCGTTCCACTTAGTCAGCAATCATAATAATATAAGACACACACACATGTGACCTGAATTCCAGCGGGGTTGGTGACCTGTCAACTAACGACCTGACAGTACCCCCGCGGCGACAAAAGGTCGTCCTCGATCCTTCATATAATGTCACACTCTAAACTCGAAGACAACATTCTTCGTTGAATCAAATTGCAAATACAGTGTAGTATGTCTACGACAATGTGCGCCGGGACGATGTCTCCCCGAGACGAGGCCGCCGTGCAGGGGCAACAGTAGAGGCAGTTCTGTGCGCAAATGAACATACAGCTACCATTTGTGGTACCCGACAGACCACGTCCCGCGGATTCACCACCGGATTCTGCATAAAACACAGATATTTAACTAAACATTCTAATGATTATACATGAAACAATTTCTTATCAATGAACAGCCACTTATTAATAGAGTCCGATAATAGACACGTAGTTCTAACATCAATAGCATCTATACATTACTCGGGTTATTCATCCAATATGACAATAAATTATAAACTAATACTCTTGGTAACACACATCTAGCCATACACGGCATCAAACACAATGATTTTTCCTTGCATGTTTTTAAACAGTACTCGTTACTTAACTGTACATTTCCTATCACATACGCAATCGTTATTAATATGCCTTTTAATATACAAATATCAAATATCACTAACTATATTTCATATAAATTATCCCTACGAAACATCCTCTAAATAGCGGTATATAAACATCCTGTACAATATCATCATAACATAACATCAATACATATTCCCTAACAGCCGGCTGATAATGCTAATATAAACAGTTCACGACAATACGAGTCGAGAAATATTATTGCTCAAACGCCACAGACAACGCACAGCTCTTAGAGATGGCTTTGGCACAAATGTGTACCATGCTCGCCACACGCCTGTACTTTTTGTATTACCACGCTTTTCAATTCTTTCCTTCTGGCGGCGCTTGTTGATCACTAGAGACGCTTGTTGAACCTTGCGAACTCTGATTGCACGTCTCAATGAAAGAGTCTGTTTACAAAAAATACGACAAAAGACGCGCTGCTGCCTCGAACGCAGCCTATAATTAGCTAGACTTCTTTATGCTGCGATATTGTCAATGTGTGCTTGCCTGATTTTTCCGTCGTGGACATTTTGTACTTTGTAAAGATTATGTCTCACTAGTTCTATTACTATGAACGGACCTTCGAATCTAGGTGCAAGCTTCCTGCACTCACAAGGCTTGGGCATGTAACGTACGTAACAACGCTGATTTATTGCCAGCTCTCTGCTACGCGTCTTCTTATTCGCTTGTTTTAGGTACTCGTCTGCACTTTGGTCTAAGCTCCGTCTGAGTTCTGAAGGTACGGCATCAAAACGTCCTTTTAATACCTTGTAGTAATCATCATAGTTATATACAACAGCATGACCATTTGTTTCATTGATACAAGAAGGGATATTTTTATCACATGCAAACATCCCAAAATGAGAATTGTCTCCTATGGAAGCGTTAAAGCCCGTATTTATCGGCCCTACAGATGACATGATCTCTGGAATGAGCTCGTCCCACTCTTCGGACTGTGTGTTCACGTAGCTTCGTAAAGCTCGACCTATTTTCACGTTGGCTCTTTCTACTAAGCCGTTTGATTGTGGGTTATATGCAGTGGTTTCGACTTTCCTTATATTATACTGAGCGCATAGGCTCTTCATTACCTCTCCCGTAAATTCAGCAGCGTTGTCTGAGATCAATTCTCTTGGACAACCGAAGGGACCGAATAGATGGATTCGTAAGGCCTCGGCAATTGTATAAGCTCTCTTATCTCGTATAGGAACTATTACGCTAAATCTCGTTAAAAAGTCTGTTATGCACAGAACGTACGCTTTGCCGCTTGAAGTTTGTGGTACCGGACCCAAGAGATCAATTCCAGCCACATCCCATGGGTTCTGGGGAAGCAGATATTTTCGGACTACGGTTTGTTTAGATAGTCAGCCATTGCAACATCGACATACTTCGCAAGCTTTACAACGTTTACAACGTCAACGGATTCATGACAAAGCTTGATTACTTCTTGGATGAAGGGTTTCGGAACGCAAATATTTACGAATATGTCTTTACGACAACGACCGACTGTGTGTCGTTTGAAATAGAGAATATCGTTTTCAATTAAAAAACGGGACATGAGAACATCGTTGTTGTTTTGGGCTCTACATATTTCTTGTGTTACAGCGGACGGTGTACGGTTTTAAGGGTGCGGGATAGCATAAGAAACGTTTTATCCTACCGAAGTGTTCGTCATTGTTCTGAGCAGCTGAAAGGCTATCATGGGTCCACGGAAGGGTTCCCCGTAGTTCGTTCTTTCAAACTAGCAAATGTTCCGAGTTCGAGTGTTTACTAGACATTCCTCGGCGCTACCTTCTGAGTCTTCGGCGACAACTTTTGCGTTCGCATTATACGGGAGACGAGAGAGAGCATCCGCTAATTTGTTCAGTTTACCGGCAATATATTGAATTTTAGGACAGAATTGTTGGACTTGGACACACCAACGTGCTAGCGTTGCGTCCTCTAGTAGCTTATCTTTAAACAAAGATGTTGGCGGTTGATGATCCGTCAGAATCGTGACATCAAATCCTGTTACGATGTCCTTAAAGTGCTTCAATGCCCATACTACGGCTAGAGCTTCGCGTTTCGTGGTACTGTAGTGACGTTCGGTCTTCGTGAGAGTTTTCGATGCGAAGCTGATCGGCAATAATCTCTGACCTTGTTGCCGCCCAAGGGCTGCACCTATTCCAAGACCGGAAGAGTCGGTACAAATTACGAAAGGGCGGTCGAAATCTGGGTACATAAGTGCTAGCTTACTGAGTAGGCACTCCTTGATTTTGGTGAAAGCACCTTCTTGCTCAGCCTTCCAGACAAATTTTACGTAATTTTTTAGCATGTCCGTAAGGGGCGATGCAATATGAGCAAAACCTTCGACAAATTGACGGTAATAATTAACTACTCCTACAAAGCTTCTGATTTCGTCCTTGTTTGTCGGCGTGGGGCAATCTCGAATGGTCTCTTCCTTGCTTTCGTCCGTACGAATTCCGTCTTTTGAAATCGTATGACTAAGGAACTTCAGTTCTTTCTTAAGGAAGACGGATTTTGACAAATTGATTTTGAGACCTGCGCCTCGAATGCAGTGCAATGCTTGCTCCAATTGTTCGAAGTGACTTTGTACGTCTTTTGAAAAGATCACAATATCGTCCAGATACACGAGGGCAGAAAGACCTAAAACGTCAGACAAGACGCTAGACATTAGTTGATTAAAGACTGATGATGCATCTACAAAACCAAAAGCGAGAACTTTAAATTTGAAATGACCTCTTCTAGTTGTAAAGGTTGTTTTCTTAGCTGCTTTGTCAGTTAGAGGAACTTGCCAGAATGCGCTCATTAAATCGATCGCTGAGAAAACTGTTGCGCCTTTCAGGCTCTGAATCAACTCTGTGATATTTGGCATGGGAAAACGGTAAGCACGTGTTACCTTATTTAGCTTACGGAAATCGACCGCAGGCCTAAAACTACCGTCTTTCTTTTTTACAATGATCAACGGGCTATTAAATGGAGAGCGTGACGGGGTAACGATGCCTTGTTTTACCATCTCATCTACGGCTTTTTCCAGTACTTCTTAATAATAATAGGGAGTCCGATATTGCCTCGTATAAACCACTACGTTAGGATCGATCAACTTTATGTCATGCTTCGTTAGATGGGTTCTACCTTGCGGTTCGCCTTGAGTGGCTATTGCCGAGCGGTTTCGCTTCAGAACGAGCATTAGATGATCTAGATCTTCCCCCATTGCATCGGTATTTACATCGTCTACAGTGAGTACCCGCTGTTGGTAATCGAAATTGGACTGGTTCGATTCCTTGGGTGTTGCACGATCAACGTCTTTGGACGTTGACTCAAGTATCGTAATTGCCTTGGGGACAGACCATTGTTAGTGCTATTGTCGGACACAGAGGAAACAATTTCATTATCGTCTACTCTTTCTAAGAAACTTAAACACTTCTGTGCATTTATTGTCACCGCGTTACCTGTCGGGTTTAGTAGCATCACTGGGCATTCTCCTTGCTCTATTCTTGCATTCTTCACTACTATAGCGTCTAGGTAATTACCGGATGCACCTTTAATTTTTATTTCACTAGGCACCACAATGTTCGTAAATGCACTTCTTTTAATCAGAGAGATAGATACTCCTGTAACGATGAAAGCCTTCCGATAAGAACCGTTAATCAATAGGTGAACAATGGGTGGACGTAACTTAGTCACTATGTCACCATTTGGCAAGGAAGCTGCCGTTTGTACTATCGGGTAGGTTCTATCTCAATCGTCAACGACTGATAATATACGCATTAGCCAGGGATCTGTTTCGAGATTGCAACTCACTGCTAGCTTCGGTATCTTTACATTGTTAGAATTATGTGGCTTCACTCGTCTGCTATTACATAACGGCACTTAACACGTTGCCTGCGATTGCCTAGCTGGTGCAAATCTTTACTTTGTACACACAGTCACTAGAAAGCCTTGAAAAAATTATAGAACCTAACCTGAGCGACCCACCGGCGGGTCGTATCGCACTCAACGTGTTAAGACACCAATTACATCGGTTTGAACCACTACAAAAGACACAACAATTGCAATAAGGGCTTTTAGACTTACTCGGGGGACATTTCTGTAAAACAAAGTCTTTTCTATCATGACACTGGTTAGAGTGCACAACTTTTTGAGGGCTTTTGAAGTTACTTTTTACCATAACACTGGTTAAACGTTTTGTCTCTTATAGACAGGCCAGACTTCATTGGACATATTGGTTCCTATGCCCACAGTCTCTCGACAAATGAGTCTCTTTTATCACAGTTCCAGCAACGAACATATTTATTTTTCCGAAGTGAAAATAACTCATCTGATTCGTGAGTTGCGGAGTCGCGTTGCTGTGCCGGCCCGAAGTTGTACCGTGGTGTTGCGCCACGATGTTGCGCACCAGGAAATTGCCCACCGCGCCTGTCCCGTGTAGTTGCTACTCAGTAGAGGTGGACAACGTAGTCTTTGTTGCGTAGACTCTGTACTCGATGTGTAACCGTTTCTGAAGTTTCCTCTGTAGTTCCCATGGCTATAATTAGCTCCTCTCTAAGAGCCACGATTATTGGTGGCGTCAGCAGGGCGATCCTCAACCTCATTGCTCCCGGTAGATGTTGCCGTCAGGGGTGGTTATGTATAAAATGCGTGCAAAATACCTCATAGATTTAGAAAAATTAAGATTTTTATTTCAGGCCATCAAATAAGTGAAGTCTAAATTTTAATTAAAGGAAAAATTATTAAATATTACATTTCAATAATGTTTAATCATCAATGTTGGTTCTGTGATTGTTTCTTTTTTCAATTTACTCATCATTTTATAAATCTCATTAGTAAAAAACTCATTCATTTTTAAAGAGAAAGATTTTGGATTGTCATTTCTAATTTTCTCACATTGTTTGTAGAGTTAACTCACACAAATAATTTTGTAAATTATGGAATAAATTTAAGTCTGATGAAGTAAGGTTGTGGGATTCTTGATCTGATACTGCAGAGTCTTCTTTAACCCTTTTGAGATGGCTTTCAGGTAGTTGATTCCTCCTTCTTTGACAGCAGTATCTCGGCAACTGACTTATTGCCTGATACAATGCAGCCTGAGTTCACAGAGGAAGTTGTACAAAGAGTGTTGAAGTCATAATGGTCTGTTTAAATGTAACTCAGCATGTTTTTGTAACATATTTGACCCTCCAGGCATTTAAATTTATACTGGGACAAATGTGTCCTAGCAGACTTGCTAGGGTTAAGGGATACAAGAGAAGTGTGTCATCAAATGCAGTTGAACTTTATTTTAAGTTTGATTTTCATTTTCAAGGCTGAAATCTTCACTCCTGAATACACAAGACATTCTACAAGATATTTTATTCAGGAAATCTCCATAGAGTGAATGAATACTTTGAGTTATTTCAGAAACACATATTAAAGCATTAAGTCCTTCAGATGCTTTTTAGATGATTCCATTTTCATATTTTTTGATAAGTAATATTTTCATTACATGATTCTGCTGAGTAGAATGTAAATAGATTATATGAGTCTTAGAACCTACAAATATTGCTCTATTGAATTGGACATTACAAAGCATATACCATTAAATTTTGAAAATTACAATTAGAAATTGCATATAGGATAACATAATACCTTTTTTTGCCTTTGTTTCGAAGTAATCAAAGACAAATTACAAAAATGAACTTGTTTGGTGCACTCTCATTCACTTCACCTGCAGCACTGTTGTTCTTTTATCTTTCTTACTGACAATATTGCCCCCACTAATATTCCTCTCTCTTCTCTCATCATCTCTGTCTATCATGTGATTTTAGTTTGTTGTTATTTTGTAATATGGTGTAACTTTGTAGTTTGGTGAGCAGACATCCTTGCCAAACTCTATGTTTATGTGTTTCTTTTAGAGTATTTTTTTATCTTATAATTTTTTTCCAATACCTGGGTTCACATCAGTCATCTTTTTTTTCTCACTGAACATATTTTCCATGGCAATACTCAGCATGGATTTTTATTGCTTGCCTCAGCATTTTGTATTCATAATCATTGAATGATTAAAAATTGTTTTCCTGTTCAGTTCTACTGCCATATATTATTCTTAAATTTTTTACTGTACTTTTTGAATAAATTAAGCAATTTATTCTTGTAAGCATGTTTGTGCAAGTTTACTTCATTGAATTGTTTTCCCATTCTTAATTAGGTTTCTCTGACCTAAAAGGTAATGAGTATAGCGAACCTGCTTCTAATAAACTGAGAGTGCTCTACTCTGTGCTGTTATTCTATTTGTAAGAGTGGGCTTAGTCAGCTATCCAGTTAGAAACAGCCTTAAATGATGATGTGAAGCATATGAACACCACACAGAATAGTTTTTTGTCATGTAAACTGTAAATGGTAATTTCATTTATAAATATGCTCTTCAAATAGCAAGGATTCTTTGTACTCTGAATACTTATGACATCAAGGCTTGGTCATGTTACACAGTTACTGTTGAACTCAGAAAACTTGATTGTGTGTTCATCAGTAGGATCGTTTCTTTGAGAAGAATTCTTACTCAAGCCAATATTGCTGATGCATGCCAGTCCTTCCTGTGGCCAACCACCTCTCTCTCCTTTGCTCCCAGTACCTCCTCAGCTCCCTTCACCCTCACCACCCCAACTACCTCACAGTCACCCAACCCTCCGGCCCTCGTAGCATGAAACATACCCTCCAATCCCGCTTTCTACTCACC
>VCRD01009997.1:0-13347 GCA_006783055.1 Trinorchestia longiramus | reverse complement strand
TTTTTAGCTTGGAGATTTATTACTGAAGACGATCAAAATCAGAGCAGAAGTTGGGGCCAAAACTGAAAACTTGAAATCCGTAAAACCGAAACTGGAACTGGAACCAGTCAGAGACTGAAAGCGCAAATAAGATTGTTGTTCACTGGGTTATGGTTGCTAGGGAACTGACGGGAACTTGACCTTAGGACTCGTGTTTGATTATGATCTACTATAAACGAGAGTTACAATTGGAAGTCACGACTACAATTAAATTGTTCACTCTAAAATACTTATCGCAGGTGGCGTGAAATAGGTATAAAAATTAACTCTAAAACATTACTATACGCATTAATATTTATACTAAAAAAAACACGTTATTTTAGCGGCACCAGAATCTCACTGTGCACCCTAAATTGTACATCTCGAGTACTAAGCCAACTCACTGTGAGCTGTCGCTGTAGCTTTGGAATGGCCATTCATCCCTGAAGCTGGACTAATTATCCTCTGGAAGCTCTGGACTGATTCAATCGTCTCACTAAAATCCCAAGCCAATTCTCGTTCCAACCTTTACAAAAGGACAAGCTGAGTTCCTGTCATGAGTTCGTTTATTCTTCTCGAGTCAGGTCACATGGGCCAATAGATTAGGTTTCTGTTAAAGTTGGTTGCTAATATCCCTTAGAACTACCAAATTTTAAGTCTTTCAATTATTATTTCTAATAAAAATCAAGACAGACCTTTCCAGTAGCCCTAATAGATTGGAAAAATAATTTACTTCTTGTATGAAGCCATGTGGTATCTCAGAAATATCGTAATTAATTTAGTTATCGTGTCAAAAAACGCACTAAGTTAATTACGTTACTTCTGAGACACCCCAGATATTAACACACTGCACCTGAGAGGGAATGTAGGGTTCATTGTCACGAAACTGACAATTGGAAATGAAAATTATCAAGTTGGTTGAACTTACAGAACTTCGCCTCAATTTTTGTATCCCCAGGACGAAGTCCAGTCAATACAGTTCCCACACAACGGATAAACACGACTGCAGCTCTAAACGCACCAATCACCAAAGAAGTACATACGCTTTACCGTTAGTCGAACCTTTCCACATGTGCGGACAAAACAAGTACGGAACAGTCTTTTCATAAACAAAGATACCTAGGAGGAAGGCGATATAACGACCGGCTGACGTGGTGCGAGAAGGACGTATCCAGTTGTCGCATTCTCGTCCATCGGCATTCTCGTCCATCAACATTCAGTCCATCGGCATTCATTCCATCGGCATTCAGTCCATCAGCATTCAGACTTAAACTCAGACTTGGATTTTGGGGCCGGCGTTTGGCTGGATTTTAAAGTCCATCGGAATTCAGTCCATCGATATTCGGTTCGATATTCACTCCATTGGCATTCAGTACATTGTGTGTGGAAGACGTGGTGGTGAAAAACGTGGTGAATTTGTGGTAAAACGTTGTGAGTTTGTGAAGGTGCAGTTATCGAACTGAAAAAATACCAGAGGTTTGATCTATTGTACCAATTGATAGTTATTGAGCGACAGTTTGGCTTAAATGACTATTTGGCAGTTGGGCTTGATTGACTGTTTAGCTGGATTGGTTTAGGCTAGATTGACTGCTTTAGCTTGGTGAATGATTTTGGCTTGAGTGACTGTTTTAATGTTTAAATAGATATAAGGAGAATTCAGGCAGTGTACTTTTTTGTACTTATTTCTAGGTGAGAGCAAATTAGATTTACTAAATTTGGACACAGAATGGCTGTCGGTAAGTCTAAAAAGACAGGATCTCGTAGCATGATTGAGTGCAGGACATGTAAGATGTGGGTGGATTTGGAGTCATGCAAGGGCTTGACTGAGATGAGTCAGAGTACGAGGAGTAAATTAGTGTTTGATTGCTGGAAGTGTATGGTGGATGAAAGAGTGAAAATGGCTGATGTAAACATGAAGAAGTAGGAGGACATTAAAAGGCTGAAGGCAGAGGTTGTGTTTCTCAAGAGAGAGTTGGAGAATGGAAGAAAGCTGAAAGGAGGAGAAGATGTAAGGATTAAAAGGAGAGTGGATGGTGATGTAAATGATAGCGTCAGGCGTGTAAGTGAAGGAGATGAACGGAGTATNTAATAAATCTCCAAGCTAAAAAGCCGATCGTATCTTTACCCCCCCCCAAAGAACTCCAAATAAATGACAACAACCGAGAAGTAGCCGTTCTCTGAAGTAGTGACCCCTGTGAAGTTATACCCTCCTTCAAAATATTTATATGAAGCTCAAGAAAAAACTCCTGTGAAGAAATACTTGTGAAGTTTGTTTCATTGATGCTATTTCTTACCAATGGAATCCACTAGTTTTAATAAAGGGGTTCTTTTGATAATACTGCTGCTGTGACCTAGACTTGAGGTTAAATAAAGGCGGTCAGGTTTTAGACGCAGCTTTTTACTACTGCAGGCTAGACATGAGTAAATAAGGGATTTTTTCGCTTTTCAACATGCATGGGATATTACCAACAGGAGGGTCCTCAAGGCTAAAGTGAAGACTCAGGTGGATCACTGGGAAGTAGTTCCAGCCCCCCAGCGCTTTCTGGTGATGGTGAATGGTGTTAAGTGTTAATGTGATTGGTTCAACTCAGCCTCCGATATTGAGAGGTATGAATCTTTGTTCGTTTCAGTCTTTGATTATAACTGAATATGTGCCGTGCCTTAGTCAAGACAGTATTGTAAAGTTTGGTTGTGCTTAAGGGATGTAGCATTACATCGCTGCTCATGCTCCATTTTCAAATTATGTGTACAAATTAAATCGTACTTTTCACAATAAATTTCTTGTATTTTTGTAAGTAGGTTTTTGTAACTCTAAGCAAGATTCGTGTAAATTTTTAATCATAAAAATTCGCTTTATTTTCTTGAAATCATCCTTAGTACTTAAAGAACTGTCGCTATGGTTCTTTTAAAATTTCACCTTCAGGAGCCAATCCCCGAGCTTTTTTTTCAAAAGGATGTCATTCTGTTCGTAGGTTATGTGAAGACAACAAAGTAAGTTTAAGTGCCTTAAAGTGAAGTGTTTTTATTGTAAGTTTAAATTTAATTGTGTTTAGGACTTAGATATATTTTTTAGTCTCACTATACTTTTCTAGAAATATTAGGTGTAGGATTGTTTCATATCATTTGTGTTAATTTTTGTATAATGTGCATATGTAAAAATGACCTATGGTACATCCCTGATATAACTAAGTTTTAGGACTTGTACATTGGGATTTAATAGAACAACTTCTGGTCTTAACTAGTACTGAAAGTATTTCTTATCTAATCTTCTAATCTACCTTACCTCTCTGTTGGAAAACTCACCTGTTATGTTGAGATTTTTTATTACTCATCCAAAGTGAGATGTCTCTTACATTTCGTCGCTGCAAGCTCTTTCTGCATTACTCCAATATATTTACTTGAAATACTTTTCTTTTACTGTTCAATTGACACAGTAAGCTTCTTTTATAACCTATTTCTTTATTGTTCATTTTCTCTGCACACTTCCTGAATAGAAGTGGAATCAGCAGAATAAGGTGTAGCTAAACCATAAATTGAATCACTAGATTTAACTACAGACTGATAATTGTTTTGAATCACAAACTTCCCTCTACATTGCATTCTATATTTAGAAGTAGAGATTTTTATAAAATTGTAATCAGCCTAAAACTATATTGATTCTATTCCCATGTAAAATAGGTATATCTTATCTTTAATTCATTGTGTATTGCTTACTTGGAAGTATAGTTTTTATTTAAAAATTCCTATCCATGTATAATTGATAAATCATTCCCTCTTCATATTATTGTAGTTTTTTTAGTACTGCAAATCTTTTGCCTCGGGTCATATTTTTTAAAATCTTAAATTTCTTGGATTAAACATAATACTATGGTTTGCTAGGTATATCCTACGCTAGATGTTTTCGGATGTCCATTATATATCTGTACAATGCTTAGGATGTATTTTATTCCTGCCCGAATTAGGATGTCCTAATTATTTATATAAAAACTTTTGTTATTGTTAGGTTGCTATATTGTGCCTATATTTTAGCAATATTTCATGATAAAAAAAATTATTCTTGTGCTTGAATATTTAGGCCTTGCATACTTGAGCGACGTTTTACACGAGACGCCTTATTGTCTGTTCAACAATTGTGCTCATAATTTTTAGTTACTATATGAACCAAATAATCATTTCCCTCTCTAGATTTAATTGATCCTAAATCAAACATGATCAATCAAGGACTTTGTTCAGTAGATTAAACTAAATTTATCAAAACTCAATTTATCTTGTCTAGATTTCCATGTTCATTGAAGTAACTTTTGCTCAGTTTTAGTCTTAAAAATAGACATTTTTTAAGGAGGACTAGATTCCTTGTTTATTTGATGGGGACTTGCTTTTTATCTCTCTATAAGGTTAAATTCCAGCTCTTAAAAATTTTGAAATAAGTCTGCCTTACTGTTGTATTTCATTCTGATCAACCTTGTCATTGCTTAAGTTTGCTACGGGTGATGCTTGTGTTTGTTTATGTTTGTAAAGATGTGAAAATTTAGCCCAAACCTCTCTTCCACACACCTGGCAATCCTGCTCTCGCCTTGTTACCTCGTTGCCTCGATATCGAGTCAACCCTCGTTATCAAGTTTATTTGTTGCCTCGTCGCTTCGTCGTCTCTGTCTTCATACTCAAACTCTTTATACTCAAACTCTTAGCCATCACTCTTGCTTCTCATTCTCACCCTTGGATTTCATTAAAAGTCTCCTCTTGATAATAACACTTGATCATAACTCTGGATCTTAACTCTGGATCTTAACTCTGGATCATCACTTTTAGTTCTCAATCTCTTTTGCTCGTGGACAACGGATGTCTTCTCTCCACCGGCTGCTCTACGGTTCAATAAATAAACAAAAGCTTAGTCTCCGTGTTATCAATGAATTCCCAAACTAGAGTTGCACTAGACGACCCCCTTGACCTTACCTTCTGATAAATTGTTGCGTAGTGGGCTGCGAGTAGAATCATTTTTAAACTTAACTCTGGACACCTACCGGCCAGGAGTACTTAACACTGGTCACCCCAGATTTGTTTGTCGATCAAAACGTAACAATGGTCCCCACGACATAAAACGTGACGCTCACAGTATGCATACATGCATACTACATAAGTTTGCTTTTTACACTTTCTTCAGATTCTTTAAACGTCTCTCTTACCATAAAGTGCTCGATATCAGTGCTTGTACCTGTAACAGTTATATTTCTCTCATGTTTCTCTGCAGTGCTGTACTTGATGAGCATAGATTTGTTATAACTCTTCAATGAAATATTGGAGCACTTACAATAATCACAGTTGGGATCATTATTATCCCGTTTCAGCCAAGTTTTCAATTCGGGCACATTGAGTTAGTCAGTTCTAAATGACTACGAATACAACTTCAGTTTCTTAGAAGACGATTCGGTTTAGTCACTTATTATGGGGAAATAATCACAATACGGAAGCAAAAACCATAACCCTAAAATCATGATATCGGTATTTAAATAGCATAACCAATAAAATGAACCTAGCTGCCATCCCTATAAAGCATTGCGTATTAAAACGCAAAAAAATATTCAAATTAGAAGAATACTCTTTGCTTAACAGCATGTTACAAAGTAAGCCTCTGTAACGACAATAAATAATGGCAATGCAGATAAATAATAATAGTTACTTTGGAATAAAATAACCATGAGTGTTATACGTGTAAACGATAGCATATCAATTCCAAGACAGCAAAGAAATTTTAAATCTCAAAAGTCTCAACCGCAACGGCTCAAATTTGCATTTGAAACTCTAAAAAGTATAAAACATTGTTTAATGAGTCACTAAGCTATAAGAAAATCAAGACTAGGCCTGTCCGGGACCTAGGCGTGTCCCGTAGGATAAATGATGAGGTCGTTGGAAGTTGAGTTAATTGAAGCCATGATCTGAGAACAAATCACAAATTAAGTTTACAGAACTAATTATTTAACTTAAAATTAAATACTTTGACATATTACTGGCGTCCGAAATGGCACACATGATTATATTTTCAATGTGCCTACACTAGAATGTAGTTCAAACATAATACTGGTCATTGAGGCTGACTGACAACAGTGAGAGCTACACCGAACTAGAGTAATGGCATTAATCTCACAATTACAGCTCAAATAACAAGTTGCTGCCACATGTACACAAAAATATAATTTCCTTTTGAAACAGTACTAGTATATATATAATTCCTGTAGAAAGGTAAGCATATAGATAATGAAGGTGCAGGTATAAATGACTTGAGGTTCACCAACCTCATTGTTAAAGAGAAATATCTTATACATCACCGTTAGAAAATGTTTTAGAGCCTCTGCACAAGAGGGAATTACACTGCAAACTTATTACTCAAAAATATAGTAAACTACAGTGATTGACACATCAAAGCCCGAGTATTGCTTAGAAACATATAACTGCTGCAATTCAGCATCACAAATGAAAAAGAAAAGGCTAACTGTATTTAGCAACAGGCACTGTTTGTTATACAAAAATCATACACTTAGAGCACATTGAATTAAAATACAAAAATTGTTTGAGGGACTTTCTTTCCAATGTTGGGTGGCGTAGAAACCTTTTACATCTACACTGAACTCATTATAATGCTGCTGTAGAACAGAAAACATTTACCACATTTTACACTGAATGTTACATTTCCTGTGAATGAGTACCAGTTAAATGAATGAATTAACTATGCATGAAGAATGCTTTTTTGGTATCTCACTGTATAACCAGGATTCTATTGAGCAGGAAGGAATAGACCCATTTAATCTGTCACAAACACACTGATGAGATAACTTCCTGGCTCACATGAAATACTTATACTGACGCTTTTCAGTATCACACATAAATTCTACAGCTATACTTGTGCTAGAACGCTGGTGATTGAGCAGGAAGGACTAAACACATTTAACTTATTACAAGCATGGATGGGATCACTTCTTGGCTCACATGAAATACATATACTGATACTTGTCAGTATCACACAAATTCTACAGCTATGACTGGCGACAGAATATTATATTAAATGACTCTAGTACCTTGAGCATTCTTCAGTGTCCTATGGATATCACAGTTGGCCTCCTGTCTGCATAGGGTATGACTGCATTTTTACAGTTATGATAATACACAATTAGAATAATGCTGATATCGACGGCCTTATAGAGTTAAGTATACTCACGATCAAGTTTTACACTCTACACAATATCTTACATTTTTTGATTTGGTAAGGACTTAACACTGTTTTTAAGAACGATGCTGGCTACATGTGACTTCTATGGTGGCGAGAAAGACAAAGCTACGCCGGCACACATGTGGCTAAAACTGCTGGAGTCTCGGTATTGCCAGCCAGCGAATATCCCTCTGTCCCTTTTTCTCTAATGCAAGTTCTAATTTATTTATATTTATTTTATATTCTGACCTGTCAGGACAATAATATCTCTTAATTTTAAAGCACACAAGTAATTAATCTCTAAGAACTTCTGCGTTCCGCTTCTTTGCCAAAGACAATACGTGGAAAAATATCTGAATTCACAAATTAATAGATAAGACTCATTACCGCACTTTTAACGCATAATTTCAGTTAATGAAGAAAATGTTAATTGCAAAGTATTTGTTCAGTGAAAGAAAGCGAGAAACACTTAGTGACGCCGTCACTGTTAGACTTTTACTTGGTGAACTCTGAGTTTGTTTGAAGAACTTCGAACTGTGGCCTGTGACTAGTGACGGTCATGAGACAGTTTCAATCGAAGCAAATTTCGTCGCAAGTTTGTTCGAGATTGATTTAAACTTCGTTAAATCGCCTCCTATTCGTCATTACGGAACCGGAGGGAAAATCTCGACACCGATCTCGACACCGAACTCAACCCGAACTCAAAAATTTTGAGATTTACAGAAAAATCATGAAACGAACAGTTTCGTTAATTATTTTCGTCCTATGCATCGTAGAACCTTCATTTTGGTCTCAAATTAAAGCTAATAATTTATTCCTACTGCATGGCTATAAATTAACTCCCTTGATTAACCACCCGCACTTGGGGGGACGCAGTTCCTTGACACCCTTTTTCGAGTCTACTAACGATATTTTTACCTTCTGGTCTCAAGAATTATTTTTCATCTAATCATCCCACAAACCTCATTTATATATAAAATTAAAGCTGATAATCTGGACATGTGCAGTGTATAAATAAAAACCTTCTACAATCAACCTTGCTAGCATAGGACATGCCAATTCTTGACACTCGTTTTCGAGTCCACTAACGATATTTTTACCTTCCGGTCACAAGAATTATTTTTCATCTATTCATCCCACAAACTTCATTTACATATCAAATTAAAGCTAATAATCTAAAAATGTGCAGTGTATAAAATAAAACCTTCTACAATCAACCTTGCTAGCGTGGGACACGCCGATTCTTGACACTTGTTTTCGAGTCCACTAACGATATTTTTACCTTCCGGGCCCAAGAATTATTTTTCATCTATTCATCCCACAAACTTCATTTACATATCAAATTAAAGCTAATAATCTGAACATGTGCAGTGTATAAATTGAAATCTCCTACAATCAACCTTGCGAGCATGGGACACGCCAATTCTTGACACTCGTTTTCGAGTCCACTAACGATATTTTTACCTTCCGGGCCCAAGAATTATTTTTATCTATTCATCCCACAAATTTAATTTACATATCAAATCATTTCTAATAATCTGGACATGTGCAGTGTATAAATTAAAACCTTCTATAATCAACCTTACTAGCATGGAACACGTCAATTTTTGACACTCGTTTTCGAGTCTACTAACGATATTTTTACCTTCTGGGCTCAAGAATTATTTTTCATCTATTCATCCCACAAACTTCATTTACATATCAAATTAAAGCTAATATTCTGGACATGTGCAGTGTATAAATTAAAATCTCCTACAATCAACCTTGCTAGCATGGGAGACGCCAATTCCTGACACTCGTTTTCGAGTCCACTAACGATTTTTTAACTTCTGGTCCCAAGAATTATTTCTTACATATTCTTCCCGCTATTGGCATTTACATATCAAATTAAAGGTAAGAAGTTTCTCATAATGCATCTTTTCATCGATTTTTTAAGTACATCTAGACTATTTCATTAAACTTTTTGATGAGTTATTTCTCCTTTTTTTCCTTAACTTAAATTAATTAAGAAACCACCTCGCTAATCCCTAGTTTCTTCGTCTCGAAGCAGTTCTAACTAGCAGTTCACGCTAATGTGAGAAACCAAATCGCATCTCATGACAGTAGTGTGTTATAGTGTAAGCCTAATGTTAAGAATTCGTTTAAGCAAAGTGAGTGTCATACAAATAACACTCCATATGCTATTAGCAATTCTGATACGCCTATAAACTGTTTTCCTCAACTCGCAGTGCACTGCAATGTACGTAAAAAAATTACTTATGGTGAATCACTGCACCCTCTACAAATAAAAATTTCGCATGTTATCCATGAATGTTCTGACAGGTCAGGATATATAATAAATATAAATAAATTGGAATTTGTATTAGAGGAAAAAGGGACAGAGGGATACTCGTTAGCTGGCAATACCGAGACGCTGTGACGCCAGCGGCGTGCCGGAGTAGCTTTTTTCTGGTCCCACCATCATCCAAGCTACATGTAGACCGTAGTCAGTATCGTTTTTTGAAAACAGTGGTAAGTTCCACACCAAACCAAAAATGTAAGATATGCGTAAAAGTGCAAAACGTAATCGTGAGTATACTTAGATGCATAAGCCTGTTGATACCAGCGTTATCATAACTGAAAATGCAGCCATAGTCTATACAGACAGGAGGCCAACCGTGATCTCCATATGTGACACTGAGGAATGCTCAGGGGACTAGAGTCATTTAATATAATATTCTGTCGCCAGTCATAGCTGTAGAATTTGTGTAATACTGACAAGTGTCAGTATGTGCATTTCATGTGAGCCAGGAAGTTATCTCATCAGTGTGTTTGTGATGAATTAAATGTCCATTCTTTCCTGCTCAATAGAGTCCTGGACATACAATAAGATATCAAAAAGCATTCTAAATGCATGGTCAATTCATTCTTTCAACTGGTACCTATTCACAGGAAATGTAACATTCAGTGTAGAATCTAGAAAATGTTTTCTGGTCTACAGCAGCATTACTATGTGTTCAATGTAGTTGCAAAAGGTTCTCACACCACTCAACATTAGGAAGAAAAGTTCCTTAGACAAATTTGTGTTCTTTATTGAGTGTGTTTTAAGTCTATGATTTTTCTACATCAGGAATAAAAGTTCATTAGACAATTTTGTGTCCTATATTGAGTTTGCTCTAAGTGTAGGATTTTTCTGTGTAAGTGTCTAATGTAGACGAATGATTCCTGGTCTACAGCAGCATTCATAAGCAATACCCGTGCTTTGATATGTCAATCATGGTAGTTTACTATATTTTTGAGTAAGAAATTTGCAAGGCAATTCCATTTGTGTAGAGACACTCAGGCAGTTAAATGTGATGTACAAGATATAATGTGTTCAATGTAGGTATAAAAGGTTTTCACACCACCCAACATTGGAAAGAAAGTTCCTCACACAATTTTTATATTTTGAATTCAGTGTGGTCAAGTGTATGATTTTTGCACGACAAACAGTGCCTGTTGCTAAATACAGGTAGCCATTTCTTTTTTCTTTTGTGATGCTGAATTGCAGCAGTTATATGTTTTAACACTGAGGTTGGTAAACCTCAAGTTATTTATACCGGCACCTTCAGTTATCTAGATGCTTGCCTCTCTAAAGGAATTATATTTATGCTGGTACTGTTGCAAAAGGAAATTAGCTACATTTTAGTGTATGCACATTGAAAAGAACATTATGTATGCCATTTCAGATGCCAGTACTATGTCAAAGTATTTAATTATAAGTTAAATAATTAGTTCTGTAAACTTAATTTGTGATCTGTTCTCAGATCACGGCATTTTTCAATAAAGCCACCTTCCAACGACCTCATCATTTATCCTCCGGGGCACGCTTAAGTCCCGGACAATGAAGTAAATAGCAATTTGGATCTAACGGCAGTTCAACTAGCAAAAATCTTACAGCAACGCTTCCCCTCTCATCCTACCTCAATTGCTACTGCTCTGTCCAATATCCATTTAACAATTAACTAGTTATTTGAACTAAATTCTTTCATAAGTTAATATGATCTGACACAGGCGACTCCCACCCGAGTCCCCACTCAAATCTCAGGGCAAGGCAATGTTAGTAAGAGCATTAGTTTTGATGGCTCTCTGCATCCTATGCAAATAAAGAGCTCATACATTATCCACAAATTAAATAGCGACCTGGCCCTAACGGGAACACAACTGCAAATATCGTAGAAAAACGTGTACCACCTAAACCGACATCAGTCTCCACTGCTCTATCCAACATTCATTTTTTAATTGAACAGCTATTCAAACTAAATGTCCACATCAGCTCTTACGACCTCATACCAATAACTCCCTCCATTTCTTCCAATCCAAATTATCAGAGACCTCTTAGCACTTTACTTGTGGAAGACAATATTCTCTCAACAGTAGAAAGAAATGACATCGACACCATATGCCGAATCCAAACCATCTCATCTGGTCAATTTAATGACCTTCCGCATACCATCAATCGGATGCCAAAATTTAAAAATTACATAATCTGTTTCTGGGACCTGCACCTTTCACAATCAGGACTGACTCGAATAAAAAAGTTATTGCGACAAAACACTCCACTGCCCGTCAATTTTTGCCGTGATCAACAACATAGTAAGGCGCTCACGCTCTGGAACGAATTGGATTTCACATTTATTCCTCTCCGAACATGTGCTTTAACTCACTCTCAGACAATCAAGAACCACTAAACTTGGCTTCACATTAGAAAGGAAACTCAAAAATTTCTTGTCCAAATTGCTATGAAATCAACTCTGCGACTTAACACACCGTATTACTTGCTTTCTGGAAAAATCCTAGTCAAACACACTAATCTTGAACAGTCGCCTAGTAACCTCATAATAATGAATACAATCCAAATAAACGACACGTGTTCTAAAACAGTAACTAAGCATAAGCACGTAAATCCCTTACACGCGTTGGACCTTTCCAAATGAAAATGCACTAAAAAGGAAATGCCGGCAGTCCACCGAATCAGCACTTTATACACATAAATAAACTATCCATAGACTCAATTGCTAACAACTATAAACTACAAACAAATAATAATTTTCTTTACTTTCTAACGATACGAGCACAGACAGCGCAGTGCCCCTATCATCCATAAGTCAGAAACATCCAAATAAACATGCAGAGATAGACAAAATTATAAAAAGTTCGCCTTCTCTTCAAAAATTCTGCCGAACGACGATAATAAAGACTCAGTACTATGTTTATGTATGCAAACATAATAATAATCATAAAAACCACAACGATAGGAAAACTTCAAACCAAATTAAACCACCTCACGGTAAATTTCTGAATCACATCTCAGAATCATCATGCAATCCTATATATGCCCATGCGGAAAGTTCCATGGATGATGTAACAAAATCATTGAATGTAACATTGGCACACACTTTGTCTGACAGACACTGTTTCCTCCATGCAGTAGCCCTTCAACTTAACGAAACACTGAACACAATGTAAGCCTATGAATTTTTAATGAAAGCCATCGAAACTGAGAGCAGAACAAATAAAAACTACTACACAAATTTTATCGACGAGGACAGTGGAAGACTTGATATTTTGGTACACAAATACCTACATAATAAAATATTCGATCATGCAGCCTGGGACCTCATACCGCAAATTACTTCCAATGCTCTACAAAAACCGATCCATATCTACAGTGAAAGGGACGACGGCATATGGAAGACAATAGTTCAGCCTAAAATCCCACGGAATATAAACAAATCCCCATTATTAGTCCATTTGAAAGACTACCACTATCGTGCTCTTATTAAGGAAAAAATGTATCCATTAATAAAACGTCAACGTCCAGGTTAGACAAGATATGGTTTGCAGAAGTTCATTAAATTGACCAGATGAGATGGTTTGGATTCGGCATATGGTGTGGATGTTCTTTCTTCATACTGTTGATAAACTATTGTCTCCCACAAGTAAAGTGTTAAGAGGTCTCTGATAATTGAAGGGTGGAAAGCACTAGTGGACTACTTGCATTTTTATATTTATTATATATTATAAATATTTAGTAGACTACTGGATCGTAATCGCCTCTGTCAGCGCTGTGTTAGTGACCGCACGGGACAGCTAAAGTAGACTACTCG
>VCRD01009990.1:0-13359 GCA_006783055.1 Trinorchestia longiramus | reverse complement strand
TCAAAAATTATCGACCGCAAATTTTGGTTATGTCCGGAAAGCCCAGCTCTCGGCCTCCTTTGATGGACTTTGCCAGTGTTTTAACAAAGAATCTGGGGTTGATGTTGTGCGGGGAAGTGTCCAAGGTAATTTATTGTAGTGACAGGGTAAAATTAAGCAGCGCACAGTATAGTACCATCTCTCTGCGTTTTAAATAAAATAAAACAACCAAAATAAAGTACAGTGTCTTTTAAAGGAAACTTTCAATGTACCATGCAGCAAAATATTACCTACTAATTTTACTATTACTTTATATTTTATTTGTAGTTTCTAACAATCTTTTTCGCAGCCACAGGAGGAGGGGGGAGGGTAAACAGTGGTTTTGTACCACCATAGAGAAAATGAGGGAATTTATATCATACTTCAGAGCAAGAATAGGATATTGGGAGTAAACATCTTATTCTCCTAGGACGTATCCTGATAGAGGATAGAGAGTAGGTGATTTAACGCCGAGTCTCAGGATCATTTCTCTATAACTTTAGTTACGCTCCGCAGAGTGTGAGGTCAACTCACAGGGCATATCTTGCACGAGTTACTCACAAAATAGAACTGGAAAGTTGATTGCTTAGTTTCACCGTCTTTTTGCAAGAAAACTTAGTCGGCTAAAAGTTAGGGAACTAAATAATTAGTAATACAGAGAATTCTTTTTAACCGGCACCCATGGGACTTTGCATTTGCTTGTTAATATCACTCAAGTAACCACGAACAATTCATAGATACGCTAGATATAAAAAACTATATCAATTGCTTAAAGTAGTTAAAGATGAAAAAACACGACGAATAAATATATAAAGCTTGACCAGCGAGTGCGGGTTGAAAGAAATTTTACTGTAAATTACTTCATCATTTTGAATTTGTTTTCAAAGATTTTTCATTGCATACTTGAGTCCTTTCATAGTAATAATTTGAAATTCCTTTAGAGCAAAAAATATACAGAGCAACTTAAAAATCGATATGAATTTGAAGAATTTCCTTACGTTCTTGTGCTTTGAAGTATTAAGTTCCTTCGCTGTCAACTGCTAAATGTTATCTTAGTTGCGATAACAAATGAGTCTAGTTCTAATCTTTTTTCCGAATGACTAAGAATAAATTCTGCTAAACTTCTGTCTGATTAACAGCGCATAAATGACTCTATACCATTACGCTTGCAGACCATAGAGTTGAAGCAGAGGACACAGTACATCAACAGATGCAACGAATGGCTGATCAAAAAGAAGTACAAAGCTTTCTATAATCTTATAGAAGCTCAGGACCTCGAGGCAGGCACCGTCAACCTCTGTCAGGTAATGTACGAGTGTTGCATTTCTGCAACTTAATGTTTTTCCAATGACAAGTGCATTCTCACTTCATGGTATACATGTAAATTATGTATTTCACATTCCTTTTAAATGTAGTTCCAGTTCTTAGAAAATATACTTCTACTGCCTAGAAAATACATTTCCACTGCCTAGAAAGTTTAGTTTCACTGCCTAGAAAGTGTATGTAGATTCACAACCTAGAAAGTGTACATAACTGCCTAGAAAGTGTAGATTCACTGCCTAGCAAATGTATTTCCACTCCCTAGCAAATTTTTTTACTTTGGCAATATACTAATCCGAAATGATCTTCAAGATATCGATTGATTTCATTATTATTCTCTTCGTTTACAATGGCCTAACCTTCATTAAAGTTTTTACGTGTGGAATTAATGAAGTGACTGCGACCCTCGTACAGCTCGCAGGCCTAGGGAAGCTGAGGCCGAACATTGTCTTGCTGGGGTACAAGAGCGACTGGAGTTCCTGCGATAGCTCTGAACTCCTCGCCTACTTCAATTCACTCCAGTGAGTAAACTTATGAACTATCTTCTTTGAATGTTTTAATTGAAGTGCTTCAAATTAATGTTCAAAAAAATTGTATTTGTATTTTGTCTTGAATCTAATAGCATTCAGGCCATGTGAAAGACATCGAATTGGGCTTCGAAATCTCTCTAAATCTGTTTTTTTTTATCAGCGCGGCTTTCGATATGCAGCTTGGCTTATGCATCCTTCGACTGCCCAACGGTTTGGATTATTCGAACATCATCGAGGACGAAGACTCTCCGAAAAACCCACAAGAATCTGGTGAAATTGAAGGTAGGAATATTTATAGACACTGTGGAACGTGAAGTTATTTACGAACAGAAGATATCGTTCCATTGGTGACGGTTCCCATCGAATAAAGGAAATCATTTTACGTTTATCGTACCACAAAAATATTGATTGAAGAAGTAATTTTAAAAATTTCTAGCAAATATCTACTGATTTTAATACTTTTCTTAGTACCCGGTGAAGAGTTTTTGATAAAGTATCTAAGCCCATTCCAAGTAAACCTATAACTGTAAATCTGTGTCATGAATCATTCCATAGAATCAGTAACAAATGGAAACCAAACCAAACTAATCTACAGGAGATGATCCACAGAATTTTCTATACGTTGAAATATTCAGAGGTAGTTGGACATGATAATACAAACCTTCAATATAGTAAAGACAGCTTCCTTCTTGCAGTATTACTAGTATCAACCTCATATTGCTCACTGTTTAATTATTAGAACAATTCTCCCAAAGACCGTAAAAGAGGACCGTATGGTCCTTTTCGTAGCTAAAGGGTTAAAGATTCGCGTGATCGTTTATATATCTATTGCTACCAACAAATTCTCTGATCACTGGAAGCATTCTATAATCAACTGTTGCATAAAACTGTTGGCATCAATACAGGGTCACACGCCAATCTATCTCTCACTTGATTTACCCAAAATATTAAAAACGTAATAACGAATCAACTTTCCAGGGCTTAGATAGATCGATGGATCATACCTACTTCATCAGAATCAACATGCTTACAGACGAAAACACTGTTACTGAAGACGCTGTATTTAACATTACTTTAAAAATATGAGGGGACATAGACGAAAATTAACTAACTCTCTAGGGTGTAGGAGCCAACTCCCACATATTTACCACGCGTACGTGAGGTACTGCTTAACATGTTCCTTGGCAATATTATTTTATAGTTCAACAAGGTAATGTGCATAAGAACTTTTTCTAACATATTAAAGGACGTTTAATGAAGCAGTCACATACCCTTGAAGAGTACTCTGACGGTACCACACCAACACTTTACAAAACAGTACATGAATTTATACNTGCTTCATTGCATCAGTGTACAGACGGTCTTTGTGAGCTTAAACGTAGAAACTAGAAAAATAAATTCGTCGGTAAAGGGTTAATTATTAGAACAATTCTCCCAAAGACCGTAAAACAGGACCGCATAGTCCTTTTCGTCGCTAAAGGGTTAAATATTAAGTACTTGTAACATATGAATTACGAGAACATATCTACAAACTTGAGATACTTGATTCAATAAAAAATCATTCAGCAATTTTCATTAGTGAAGAGTGACGGAACAATGCCTAACGTGGAATATCAATACGAGGCATATTAGTGTGATTATTGAAGTAAGATTTTATCTTCATAGTTGTAATTTTTTTCATCATTAAAAAAAGCCGAAAGTTGAAAAAGTTATAGTATAACGTGTCGTGCATCTATGAGAGGCATTGTACGGAGAATAAAAAAAGCCTTGATGGCGTATCACTACTGCGAACTCTTCAACATCAGCGAGTTCAGAGGCTGTTCAGTGAATTACAACGACGTGAGAATTGATTTATTTTTCAGAATTCAATTAATTGTCGCCAATTGTCGGTGCATCTATTCATCAATGCTAAAGTTTTGAATGACCATAAGTAAATGAAAAATCATATGTCTATGAAAGAGTTAACCATCATTTTGTTCAATATTATACTGTAATCAACGCATTTGGAAAGTGTTGTTGAATGCTTGTGTGCCTGATATTTATTACGGCTCTTCAACAAAATTGAGCTTGGCATCTTTTAAGTATACATGTGTCTCAAAACATCAGTATTTCCATGTGGCCACCAGTGCGTAATGATCATTATTTTAAACTCAAATTTCTTCCTGTACAAGTGTGCAACAATTAGCAATTAGCTGATTCCAAACTCGCAAAACACTTACAGATCGAGACGAATGATATATGAAAATATTAGTTCCAGATAGATAAAAATATAAGAAATACATTTCATCGAAATGAGTTTTGAAACTGCTTACCCTGCTCTCCCATGTACTGTGTATAAACGTTCATTAAATTAACTTTCTAGAGTATTTTAGGATAAAACTACTCGATTCGACAGTATTAACTATTGTACGTATGTATGTAATATGTTTCGATAAACTTTTTGTGACTTTCAGCTACATCGTCCGTATTGTGACGCTCTACCTACAATTAGAGGTTGACGAATGTGTCAACACTTGAAATAATTCAAATATCCTTATTGATCACTATTTCAAGCTATATCAGTGCCCTCAGTACCTGAGGGGAAATGTATAATATCGATAGAAGACTATAATTTCACCGAAATTTGTCTTTAATTTTCAGGTCCAGATAGGACTGCTTTTCCTCTTGATCGCTTCACAGTTCGATGTGATCATCGGTTGTCTACTTGGACCTAGGGATGATGAGTCCATGGCTCGTGGTTTTGTAGGATGGAATGGTGAGACGAGAAACTTCAAAAATGCACTCAAAACTCTTTTATAGTAGTTCGCCAGTTTTTATTACAAAAATGGTTCCTTTGTTGTATGAGCGCATAAATGTTAAGGACGAAGTGATATGTAATACAACTCATAGAATTTTGCGATTCAGACCTCTAGATGTGTTCATTTCTAAGCGACGTGAAAATTGTGATTGATGTTCGTAGACCCGTGTGGTAAAATATCAACACAATGAGTTGTTTCATCTAATTTTTAATTTGCAGGGGATGTATTTTCTGACAACACACTCAGAGATTATCGTCTGTACGAGGGATCAGACCAAAACATCATTTCTGTTTTTGCGGTGTTCTTCACAGCGGTGACGGGCATCGTAGCGGGCGCTAACTTGTCCGGAGATCTGAAGGTACACTGATATTCGATTGCAATTAAAATATTTCATGTCATATAATAAACTAAGATATTATTTGTAACACGAACACTCACCCTGTGTAATAGAACATTATAATAGAGTGACATTAAAATAATGAAGTTATTGTACATCATAATGCAGTTTATCAATAGATTTCTTTGGGTCACATGTTGCAAAAACTTGCCAAATTTAATGTATTGAGAGAAAACCTCTGAAAATTTTGTTATACGTGCTGAGAAAAATTGTATCGCTGAATTGAAACACACCGATGCATATTTTATTATAAAAATTCATTAGTTTATATGTTGTGTAGTTAATTTTAAATCAAAGAATTCCAAGACTTTAAAGTTTAGAGATTGCAAATATTTTAAATAATTTTTAGGTCTCTCATATTTCACAGCTATTTAAATTTTTAAGAACCTTTACGTGTTGTAAAACAAATTAAAATGTAATGTGCCTCATGTATTTGAACAGTTTAGAAACTATAAGCATTCAAGAAATTGTTGGAGATTGTACAATTTTTGAATAGGTTAACGATTTTATAAATTTTAGAAGATTTTGAAACATTTAGAAGAGATTATAACTCAAAGTGAATGTGACCAGCTGCAGAACGCATCAGTTTGAGTGAACTGAAAACAGAAGCAAACTTTTTTCAGTTCGTAGTTTTCTCGTTTTTATCTGCCTTTGATTTTTTCATTTTGGTAATAAATGCCCCAATTTCTTGTACATCTTCATTTTTTATATAATCTACATGATCTTGACCTAGGGTTTCAGGAAAACCGTTCCATTCATATTTTTAAACCTGAAATTTATTAACTACTATACTTCGAACAGGATCCTAGGTCGGCGATTCCTAAAGGCACTTTGCTGGCTATTGGCATCACCTTCTGTACGTACATCATGTACCCGTTCCTGCTGGCTGCTAACGTTGTGCGTGACGCTTCAGGTGTGTGTCAAGTCTCACGGTCTGGGTTTCCAGTCTGTGTAAACGTACTGTCTCAGTGTAAACGTACTGTCTCTGTGTAAACGTTTACGTCTACTACAGGGTGCAGCATCATAACATCCTTTTTTGCCTTTCAAAAAGTTATGAAAAAAAAGTTATTTTACCGCACCCTGGATATACCTTCTTAGTCTTGCACTTCCAGCTATCGTAAGTCCATTTCATTGTCGTTAAGAAATAGACATTATTTTAATGGATTTTTCAACAACTGTATGTTGTTGTAGAGTTACAATCTTAATGTTAGTATCATTTGATACTGAAACTGCAAAAGTCATTAAAATGGGAAAAATATGCATTTGTAACGGCCAGATTACGAAACCTAAAAAATACGAAGTAAATTTGATTTTAAGTCTGATTGTCTCTTACAAATTATATCAGTTAAGGTAGAATTGAATTTTTATGTCATTGAAAATTCAACATTTCACGACACACTGCTTTGCTTAACTTTATTCCTTATTTGAAAGTGATTAAAATGCATGTTTAAAAAAATACATATTCAATATTCTTTCTCACAGCTTGTCTCTTCTTAGCATTTGACAGTTTTAAATAGTACTTTTATGTCGGAAAAATTCTTGTTTTGCTTACAAACATTGTAAAATGCATTAGTCAAGCAACAATATAACCGTTATTTCACTAGCCATAACCTTCCTGACATTTTGCTCACCGTTTCCTTTTTACTCGCAAGCATATTTTCTTGTAATTTACTTGTAGTCGCATCTTCTTGCAATTTATTTGTATTCACATCTTAGCCACATTTACTCGTGGCCGTTCATAGCGCAACCGTTTTCTCATCGTAGGTGACGTGGACGCATTCAGGGCTTTCTATTACCTCAACGACTCCGACACACCTGACCCTGATAAAAACATCCTGGACGCCCCTGTCTTCACAATTTGCTCGACCACTGGCGAGGAGTATATGGATGAAAACAACGTTACTCATCCTGTGTGCGAATTTGGCCTAGAAAACAGCTCTCAGGTGTGTTAATATAGCTAATTTATAAAAATAGGTGTGTAATTCAATTCATACCTTAATAAATTTGCGTTTTACTAACCGGATTTAATGGAATAGAATTCATGTTTCCACCGGGTTAGAGCTCACAGAGAGGTGAATCTGATATCAATGAAAATAAGTGAACAAAATTTGTAGGCAGCTGAATAACGTGCCAGTAACTATCATTTATCCTCTAGTGAATGCATTGACAAATGAAAATCTCTCTACTGTATTTTGTTCATTGTGTATTAAATATGACATAGGCACTTTTTAAATTCAGATTCACATGCACTATTTCTGATGTGGGTGAAACAGTCGTACTCTCTTCGACAACCATTTTTTCCATTGAACGAGCTACAAGAGGATGTTTCCTCCATAATTCTTATGCAGGCTTCAGGACTCTGGAGCGAGTAGGTTCAAATTTGATCGATTTTCTTGAAAAAAATGAACATCCTCAATCCCTATTTTTTCATGAGACCCTCTATTCGTAGAATAAAGGTCCACATGTTGTCCACTCTTATGTTTTGTCAAATTCTTACAAAGGCTAGTTGCGCTTGAACACTTGGAACTGTCTTCCTGTGACTGGATGTTCTCGCTTTTCTGCTCTATGACCTACTTCTCAATGCAATGTCTTTTAGTTTTCTTGCGACAAAAATCCTCAATTCAGAACTTACTTTCAAGTTCACTTTAATTAACTTCATCGAAATATTGTATTTTGTATTTAATTGTATCGGATATGATGAAATGTTATGCAATGACTAACTTTTACTATTTTGTTTCCTCTGTCTTTCTAGACTCGTATATCATAATGACAATACTGCGTTCGATAATTAACATTTCTGTTCATGCAGGTAATGGAGTTAGTATCAGGCTGGGGCCCTTTGATCTACCTGGGCTGTTTCGCGGCGACTTTGTCCTCCGCCATCGCCTCTCTGGTAGGAGCTCCGCGAGTGCTGCAAGCGCTCGCCAAAGACAGACTGTACCCTGGCATTTTCATGTTCAGCAAGGGCTTTGGTGCGAACAACGACCCTGTCAATGGATACTGCTTGGTCTTTGTTCTGTCATTCTTATGCATCATGATAGGTGAGTCGCAACTCTGAAAAAGATTAAGAATTCCTATGAAAAATAATACTCCAATAATTCCTATCGGAAAAAGTGGAGTTTATTTATTCCAGTCCAGTGATTCCAGCTGCTAAACTCTATCGTCAAACAAGCTCTAAATAAGTTGAAAGAAGAGTGGAAGAAATTTGGAAACAGGAATGATTTACTATAACACAGTTAGGTCTAGGTTAATAGTGTAATGTATCTCTATTTTTTAGATATCGGTTCGATCACAGATCGCTTATATTTGGAAGTAACGAGCTAACCTAATTTAGTGGTTTAGACGCTATCTTTTATTTTTACTTTATTACAGAAATGTAATTATTCAGGTCTTCTACTGTAGCCCCTAATGCTAAGTATGATCCCACTTCATGATTCCAATTTAAGGAACCAGATACCTTATTCGCTGAAAGTAGAGGTTTTATTTACTGTTCTTTTTCTTCATCTCAATATGAATTAACCCATTTCTATTGAAATTTCAATCATTAGGCATCAATGAAACAAAAACATTTCATAATGTGTAGTATTATTAAGCATGAATTCAACGAAGACTACTCACACGATTTACATATTGATATGGTCCATGTTTTCAATGACTTTAAAGTTTCAGTATTCATTTACTTTTTCACTTAAGCAGTAATTTCCATATTTATGGGCTCTATTCATATTCTGCTGGTCTTAATATCCTCTAACATAAAGTAACATATACCAAAGCCTTCAAAATATTACGTAGTGTCAGGCAGCAATGACCGTACTTTGTTTTACGTAAGCTATGGTTTAATTTTCATTAGCTTTTTACCTTTATTTTATAGATGTCATACTGGTAATGCTGTTTATATGGTCAATTATAGCACGGCCGCCACTTAGTACGTACAAAAATATAAAAAGCTCCTACTACTTTTTTCTGCTATTACAGCCATTTAATTTATAGTTTTTAGTTAGTATTTGGTTTATTTGTTATTTAATTTTTACTTGCAAGTATGCTGATGAGACTAAACAGCATTATGATAGGCTTTCAGTAATTAATTTTCTTTTACTTAAACTAATTAATAATGTATATGTATATTTAGTTGTTCTACTTACCGTCAGTGTGTTAGTGTAGTGTATCACTTACATATTATCTTTGATCAAAACATGCTCCAAATATTTTGTCGAGAGTGACTGCAAAGAATGCGACACTGTTGATATTCTTTCGTTTAAATCTAGCACCGCTGCTGTCACCAAACACAGCCTATTTTTTTGGAACACATTCGTTTGCGGCAACAGCTTTGAAAAAATATCAACAGAGTTGCATTTTTTGCAGTCATTTCTCATGGAACACTAGGAGCAAGTTCTAATCAACTGCAATGTTTAATTGCAGGATAACTGGACAAACAAGTACGTTAATAATTAGTTGCCAAAAAAAATAATTGTGCAATGCCAATCATAGTGACTTTGAACATAATCAGCATAACTGCGCTCGAGTATTAAACAGACCAAATGCTTGCTAAAGATTATAAATTGAGAATGGTTTAGCAGTAGCTGTAACGCCTTTTCGAAGCATTAATTTTTAGACTTTCTAAGCGGTGGCTATGCTAGAATCAGCAGTAGTACTCGTAACAGCTCAACCTGTATTCTGCAATCATGAGAGCAGCCTCATTTTAAACCCATTAGTTCAATAGTCATACCATATAACACTGAAACATTGAACTATAATCGTTGGTACACCAAGGCAATATTTTATCTTTCTTAGTGTTCTATTTGTAACGCAAAAATTATCCTCATTTTTGTACCATTGGGATCATAAATCTATTCATAACTTGCGTACTTTAGAACTTATTGTTTACGTAACACTTAAAATATTTCATTTTCTCCCGTTGTGCTCACCAACAGGTGACCTGAACGCCGTGTCTACGCTGCTCAGTAACTTTTTCTTGGCATCCTACAGTCTAATTAACTTCTCCTGCTTCCATGCTTCTTTTATCAAAAGTCCCGGATGGAGGCCATCTTTCAAGGTGAAGTACCTCGAAAGAGTGTGGGCGCTTTACGGTTTCATTAAGTTAGTTACAGGAAAGGCATTTCATCATTGAAATGATTCATTTTTCACAACTGACGAAAGGTTTGTGACAGAAATCTTAGTACAACTACACGTACAAGATTACGAAGAACATTCTAAATGATTCAAAAGTTAAATTAACGAAAGTTCACTTCAATCTATGAACTTCAAACGACAAGGGCTTTAAACTAATATGGTAACAATGTGGAACAAACAATGTGGAAATTATACAAACTTTTGCTGCTGCACAGAGTGTATTAGTAATCCAAAATTGACAAATTTGTACTGTTTATTTACGCAGCTAGTCAGTTTTTCGTGAACCCGTCTCAGCATTACAATGTATTCAGGTGGGTCACGAATGATATCTGCTTCGTAATTAAATGTTCTAGTTATCGATTGCTTACCGATGCGTCTCACAATTGATCAAACCATTACTATAAAAGTTTCACTGAGGAGCGATTTTTTATTTTCTTCTAGAATTTTTTTCTGTCTGAGAAATTTATAATATACAAAAGCTGAACAATCAATCAAGGGTTAAGGCTGTGACTGGAAAGAAATTATTTTACAGATCCTAATACTCAAATCTTACATTACCAGAAGGGAATTAAGATTTTATGATTTGGTTCTTCATCTGTTAATTAACAGGACGAACCCAATGTTCCACATACTGTAGTAGTTTCACCAAACGGTCCATAAGGTTTGTATGGAGCCCAAACTTCCCTTCGGGATAGAGCAAATTTTTTGGTCAACCTAATAGTCTGCTATTAATTAATTGTGTTAGGGACTGTTTTCTTTCACTACATTCAGTCATGAATTTCTTTTTTGTTCGCTAAACAATTACATCGTGAGTTTAAAAGTCTGTAATTCCAGTTTTTTATGCAAGTTTTTACGACGTCGGACTACTGTTACAGCCGAGAGAATTTTTCAAACGTAAAATATGAATTCAATACCCAGTAAATAACCGATATTTGAATAACAAAAAGTAGGAACAAAATGAATGCAGGACTAGGAACGTGAAACTTAGTGGTTCCTGAAGTGTTACATTTAGAAGCAAAATTAAGTAGAAAATTATATTGCAAAATATGTGCATATGTGTGACTTACCCCAACTTATAGCTGAAGATTTTGATGTGCAGTACTACAACATGTGGGTGAGTCTGTTTGGGGGCGTCCTGTGTCTGGTCGTGATGTTCCTAATCGACTGGATCACAGCCCTTGTCACCTTCCTCATCACCATCGCCCTCTACTTGTTCGTCTCCTACAGGAAGCCTGGTCTGTATCATCTTGACTTTTCAACAAATTATTACGATTAAAATTGTAGCCCTATGTTCAATTCAAAGATAAAAGTAATACAAAAAGAGACTACTCGAGATCGGAACACAGGACACATTAGTGTTCACGCTGGTCTACGAAGAATATAGTTTATAAAATTGATTACATCTGGGAACCCACGAAGACTTCAAACGTAACCGTTAACTTGGTAACATAGGGTAAAAATAACTGATCCTATAGTGTTAAATAGGTATTAATTTTGTTTACTTCTCTTCGCGTTCAGATGATTTTAGTTCAAAAATTGGGGTATTATTTGGTCAATTGTTTAGGTATATTAGCGACACATTTTGTCTCATCAACATCATTGAGACTGCTAAAATTTGTCTACTGCTAAAGTCTGTTTTACTAGGCAATTTGTCAAAGGGGAATTTGAATTATTTACTGTTGATAAATTAAAAATCATTCAATCAGTTAACGATTTCAATAGTTTTGGCCTTTTGCTTAAGGTAATTTTTAATTTTATACGTATATAATCTTGGTTCTTGTTGCGTTCTAGATGTCAACTGGGGATCCAGTACACAGGCAGCAACGTACGTGACGGCTCTGAAGACTATCCTAACTCTACAGACCGTAGAAGACCACGTCAAAAATTATCGACCGCAAATTTTGGTTATGTCCGGAAAGCCCAGCTCTCGGCCTCCTTTGATGGACTTTGCCAGTGTTTTAACGAAGAATCTGGGGTTGATGTTGTGCGGGGAAGTGTCCAAGGTAATTTATTGTAGTGACAGGGTAAAATTAAGCAGCGCACAGTATAGTACCATCTCTCTGCGTTTTAAATAAAATAAAACAACCAAAATAAAGTACAGTGTCTTTTAAAGGAAACTTCGAATGTACCATGCAGCAAAATACTACCTACTAATTTTACTATTACCTTATATTTTATTTGTAGTTTCTAACAATCTTTATCGCAGCCACGGGAGGAGGGGGGAGGGTAAACAGTGGTTTTGTACCACCATAGAGAAAATGAGGGAATTTATATCATACTTCAGAGCAAGAATAGGATATTGGGAGTAAACATCTTATTCTCCTAGTACGTATCCTGATAGAAGATAGAGAGTAGGTGATTTAACGCCGAGTCTCAGGATCATTTCTCTATAACTTTAGTTACGCTCCGCAGAGTGTGAGGTCAACTCACAGGGCATATCTTGCACGAGTTACTCACAAAATAGAACTGGAAAGTTGATTGCTTAGTTTCACCGTCTTTTTGCAAGAAAACGTAGTCGGCTAAAAGTTAGGGAACTAAATAATTAGTAATACAGAGAATTCTTTTTAACCGGCACCCATGGGACTTTGCATTTGCTTGTTAATATCACTCAAGTAACCACAAACAATTCATAGATACGCTAGATATAAAAAAACTATATCAATTGCTTAAAGCAGTTAAAGAAGAAAAAACACGACGAATAAATATATAAAGCTTGACCAGCGAGTGCGGGTTGAAAGAAATTTTACTGTAAATTACTTTATCATTTTGAATTTGTTTTCAAAGATTTTTCATTGCATACTTGAGTCCTTTCATAGTAATAATTTGAAATTCCTTTAGAGCAAAAAATATACAGAGCAACTTAAAAATCGATATGAATTTGAAGAATTTCCTTACGTTCTTGTGCTATGAAGTATTAAGTTCCTTCGCTGTCAACTGCTAAATGTTATCTTAATTGCGATAACAAATGAGTCTAGTTCTAATCTTTTTTCCGAATGACTAAGAATAAATTCTGCTAAACTTCTGTCTGATTAACAGCGCATAAATGACTCTATACCATTACGCTTGCAGACCATAGAGTTAAAGCAGAGGACACAGTACATCAACAGATGCAACGAATGGCTGATCAAAAAGAAGTACAAAGCTTTCTATAATCTTATAGAAGCTC
>VCRD01009982.1:0-13373 GCA_006783055.1 Trinorchestia longiramus | reverse complement strand
CAGGACATGTGATGCAGGACATGTGATGCAGGACATGTGATGCAGGAGGAGTCCAGCAGTGGTGAGGGGGAGGAGGTTGCTGGAATATCTCTTCTGTCGTCTGAGTGCCGGAATTCTCAAGTCTGAACAAGCACCCGCAGCTACTAGCTGGTGATGCTTGTGTTTCTGTGATATTTTTGTATCAAAATATCACAAAAGTTTGTGTATATCGATAGTGAAATTTACAGTAACGTCAATGGTAGCAATAATACAAGAGGGTATTGTCTACAAGGTGAATGTCTGAGTAAAAAACGCAACGCAAGAAGCGGAAAAAATAGTTTATCCACTTTGTTATAGGACCTGGCTTCCCTAAACAGGCCATCTTAAGACTACAGTGTTTCAGCCCCGACACCGCTGGCAACTGCTGCTGAGAACTTCTGATTTACAATAAGATAGTGCACAAAATCGAGAATATTCATATAAGAAATAGGATATTCATATAAAAAATTCATATAAGAAATCACGGTACAGTAATACCGGACGAGCGCCATTAATACTGCATGGCGCTGCATGAGCAACAGAGTTAATGCATGTCACCTACATGTGAAAGGTAGGTGAGCTTGACACGCGTTCCTTGCAGCTCTGTGCTGCAGGTTATGGCAGCAGCATCAAGTGTTCCGAGTGTCACTTCGATGATAGTCAGGTGTAGGTTACGTCACATGCTGCATGGTCTACTAAGCAACGTAAATATAGAAAGCTTTAATAACTTCAGAGCTAGACTCGAGCTTTTGTAAGCACGGCATATGCATATATACAGGGTGTCTCAAAAAAATGTACTCACCCTTTAATCGTTTCTAACATGCTGTCTTCTTTGTGTTGCAGGTGTGAGGTTCGAACCTTTGCGAACATGATTAAATGTGATTAAAGAATCATGTTCGCAAAGGTTCGAACCTCACACCTGCAACACAAAGAAGACAGCATGTTAGCTACGGTTAAAGGGTGAGTACATTTTTTTGAGACACCCTGTATAAGCTGACCATAAACCGTACAAACTACCAACACACACGTTTACAGTGCACACAACGTATTGTGGGTACCGATATGCACGAGCGTTTACACTACACTTGACAACGTTATTTTGGGGGACTTCCATATGCAGGACCTAGCTGCTATATTCAGAAACTGTACTCTAGTTACAAATATTCGTTTATGGTTCATCCTTGCGGCCTGACCGTCTCTATCATAGCCACGCTGACATGACATGTACTGCCGTGCATGTGCTGCAGAGAGAAGAACTTTTGTTATTAAACTCGCGTAATTTTAGTTGCAATATTCAGTCGCAATAACTACGTAGTGGGACCAAATTCAGAGGAATTGAAATTGCAAAAGGCACGTTTATATTTCATTGAAAATTTAGTTTAGGTTACATACATGTAAAAGGATTTGATAACGTCTACAAGTTCGTATTTTTGTCTACTTCATTGAAGAGAACGCGTGCGTTATATAATTACTATCCATTAATTCAGGTATATATTACGCCACTGGGAACTTTTGTTGTATTATCTATAGAACGATCGTTTGCTACACGATCTATTATAGTATACTCTTGAAAAAATAAGTCTAATGTTCGAGCTAAAGTCGTGTACTAAATGTTTAACTTCACATCATGGTTTAACTGAATGTTTAGAGATTTCATCCTTGAAATGACGTAGGTTTAAATGTTATTGATTAAAATGTATCTCAGAAATGAAGCCAGATGCCGTAGGTTAACCCGTTCGTGGTTTTCCACGTCAATTGTTGTGAATTTTTTTAACTACAACCGGATTTTTACCTCAAATGACTTTTTCAAATAATTCAAATAACTTTCATCAAACAACCGGGTTAAGTAGAGTTTAATTATTTACTCATTTCTTGGGTGTTTTTTGGTTGTTTTGGGGGGAAAACATTTTTTCTGATTTTTCTTAACCACAGGAGGTACACTGTGTGTATATTAATGTGATCACGAACGGGTTAAACTGTGGACACTAAAGCTGGTCGAATACTAAAGGAAGGTTTAGATGTTCAGTTACGTGGACTGCAGACATGCATACTACCTCCACCGTGCGTGTGAGGCTGAACCTCCACCTCCAGGCAACGTTGGCTACTATGTTTTACAGCAGATAACACATGATTATTATTATATTTCTAGTTTAACCCCATCACAAACATCAATGGCAAGTAATGCGCATTTCCTTATAAGTTTCGAGGATTTGACACAATGACTGCTTTACAGATGTACTGTAATTTAACATGCACTTAATATGCACGTTTTGCTCAAAGTTTTACGTAGAACACAAAAATAAGGACATGTTTTAGCCATATGGATGTGTGTACCAGTGAGTTATGGTGCGAATACGTATTACAAGGGACATATCGTATTACAGACGCGTAGCTCTACATTATAATGTAATGAGCACACCAAACGAGCAAGAAGCCCTGATGGCGGCAGCCGGCATCGTGTCTCGGTATCATAAGGCCGATGGCGTCACCTGATTTATGACAATTAGTTAATTACGCGAGCGGCCAGGTGGTCCGGAACGATGCCAGGTTCGGGCAGGGGAGGTTGGAGAACTACCTGGGGACGGAGGCACAACCCTTGTATATGGCGCTCCCCAGCCCTCTAATGGCAGCTAAAAAACTTATTACTCCTTCCCGCCACCGTGTGTACCACGGTGTGTTCACAGCAACGCTGCAGCAGTACCTCGTGTACACAACAGTTATCTTGAGTTACTCTCTCGCTATAACGAGCGTCACAGGAAACAAGACGCAGCTAATTGCGAATACGCTGTAAATTTTCCTAAAAAGGCCCACGTAGCTCATTATGAAAAAAGCTAATAACTCGAGAGCATTTATCTAAATTAGACACAACAGAATAAATTTGAATAATGCAATATCCTGTACAGACCAGTAGCATGTCTCGTGTATTTCCAGGAATTTTTTCCGCACCACAAACTTCGCTTAGATTACTTCAAACACGCACATTTTCTCAACACTTGTTTCTGATGTAAGCTACATATCAGCATAGAACATCAGCAAAAAACAATTATTTTATCAATATTATCTCATTTACTTGAAAAGCAAATTTAAAGAACAAGAAGCTTAGCAGAATTTCCCTACAGGATTTGTAGTCTTTCAGAGGCTATATATGGTCCGACTTACGTTCGTAGGAACTAGTGTAAGAGTCTGTGATTTGTGTCAATGTGTATCCACGTGTACAGTAACTAAGCGTAATGATGTGTGCTTATGAGTTATGTCAAATTTTTCTTAACATGTTACACTTATTCATGATAGTTATAGTTACACTTACAGTAACAGGAAGAGTTCGGTTGTTGGGTGGATTTGCCTAGTGCGAGCTATTCGACCGTTCGCTGATGCGGATTGAAATGATGCCGCTGAAGCGTTCCGGACTTATTTGCAGAAAGCGATCCCTTTTCCAGTCCCACGGTCATCAAGCTGGGCATTGATAAAAGCTCCCACTTGGGCGCTTGAATTCGTGTACATAATCGCATGATGAGGAAGGTACGCAGGTACCACATCATTACGTACGTCTGGTTTGCGTTGAGTGTACCACGGAAGCGAGGGTTCACAATGAAAGGAAGGCACGATTAAGGAATGGCTGTGCACTTGTTTTCAATAGCGAGGTCGAGAATTATTCCAGTAGATCGGATGTTCATTAATGAATTATGGTAAATAGATGATATTTTTGTACCTCTAACTGAATTTTTGGAAGAAAGCTAGCTTTAAGATGAAAAAGAGTATATATGAGAAAATGGAAAACACGTTTCCTAAAAGCTGCCAGAATTTAAACTGATTCTTAGTTAGAATTAATACTATATAATTGTTAATGTATGTATAACGTACAGCCCAAGATATTGCTCAGTTATCAAATGAGCATAATCAAGAACAACCAGGCACTTATGTTGCATTGTTCTCACGCTTCTGCTACTTTATTTAGCCCTGCAATCCCGTCTCTCATGTACTACCTGGCTGCTATACCCTGCATATATGTACATAATGTCTAGCATGAAGGAGTGTGATTCTGTTCACACATTCTGTACTACCTGGCTGCTATACCCTGCATATACATAATGTCTAGCATGAAGGAGTGTGATTCCGTTCACACATTTTATGAAGACAAATGGCAAAATTGTCAGGGGCCTTCATTGATTTTATACAACAGAAATACAACTCAGGGTTACTTCCCTCAAAGTATTCAGCCTCTGTGTGTGTAATCCTGTGTGTGCAGCACTGTGTGTGTGTAATCCTGTGTGTGCAGCACTGTGTGTGTGTAATCCTGTGTGTGCAGCACTGTGTGTGTGCAGCACTGTGTGTGTGTGTGCAGCACTGTGTGTGTGCAGCACTGTGTGTGTGCAGCACTGTGTGTGTGCAGCCCTGTGTTTATGCAGCCCTGTGTTTATGCAGCCCTGTGTGTGTGTGCAGCCCTGTGTTTATGCAGCCCTGTGTGTGTGCAGCCCTGTGTTTATGCAGCCCTGTGTGGACAAAAATGATGCAATAGAATTCAAAATTCTCTCACTTGATGAATAAATGAAGACTATAAATCCTTGTATACGTATAACTACGGAACAAATTAATGTTCGTTCGATATTTGAACAACAGAGGATAGCATTCACAGAACACTGTAGGTGCAGCTCACAGCCCAGCCCTATACAGCGCACACTGAGACGAGCTGGTGTACATATGGACGTTGAATACCACTGTTCCAGTTCAGTGTCAGAAAACGATCTACTTATATGTATAATAAACAGTATCTCCATCTTTCTCTCCGTCTGTGGGTGTCCATCCCATTTCTTCCAATATATTAGAGAAGAAAAATTATTGAACTGAAATCAGAACGGGGTATACATGCATTATAAGCATTGTATTGTGAATACCAAAGAAGCCGGGTTACCATAAAATTTGTTATTTTACTCATTATTAGCCTTCTCCTACACGGCCATGTTCTCGGTAAATAAGATACAGAATGAAAGCTCTGTAGACATCAATTGAATATATTAATTTAAAACAATAATTCGTCGTAAATCTTTAATACATTCGTCTTACTAATAATTTCTAATTAGTCAAATCAAAACCGTGAAATTTCCACAGGAACTGTCTAGTTTATCATACATCATCGTTAGTAACCGCAGTAGTTATAGTCATTGAGGGGAAAGTGAAGCCACGCGACTGTCCACACTTGTATTTAAGACATTAAAGTCAACAATAAAAGTTTTCACCTGTAGCTCCACATTCATTTGATACATCACTTTATTAACGATACTTTATATCTGGTGAGGGAGAGTCTGTGATAAACAGGAGTTGAAAAAACAGCAGTCCAATCAATGGTAAGACACAATGTGTGGAAAACATAACGAAATGAATATTTTTCATGCAGGGAATAGTTGTATGTATTGAAAGCGAATGGTGTGGAGTTTAACTGTTAAATTACTGAATATTTTAAGAACGTCCACAAAATATAGGATTACAATCAGAGGAGCCTTTGAGAGGCTTACAGTGGGCACAGACATGGTAATCGTAGATAGACACTAAGCAACCAATATTAATAATCAATATTATTTGCTTAGCAATAACGTAAATTGGATCTTTATTGATGGTGCTAATTATTATGCAAGTTTTTGAGTGGCCAAACTTGTCCAGCGCCAAAACTGACAAGAATTGTGCTGGTCATTACAAGAATAGACATGAATGGAGGTCAGGGAGCTGTTGAGATGCTCCTATTTGTTCAAACGCTTTCAGCTGTGCTATAATCATAACACAAATACTTTACTTTTTTCAGTACTTAATGGAAATCGTATTCTCATTTACAGCAAAATTATAATTTTTACATTCGCGTAAATGTATCGAATTAAGTTCCTAGGATGCACGTATATGTTACTGCACAATCACGCTTGACGTTGAGCTGTAGGAAGCAGATAAGCTAGCAAGCAGCACCGTCATACTCGTGTCTAAATCGGAGTATGTACTCTACACGACAGCGCGCGGCCTCTCTCGCGTATCTCTCTTTGTACAAACAACAGGGAACGGATGAGCTGTCACGTATATTTGTCACGTGCATTTAGCATACGCGCGTTGGCACGTGGCGTCTCTAAATTTCGCGCAGCCCCAGCGCACGTACAGCTCTATTCAGACGTCAAGGACGAGCTGTAATTAAGCAGTAATTCTTGCCACTCGAACGCCGTGCCCCTGTACAATTAAAGTGCTGTCGTGTATCACACACGTTAACTTAATACAGCAATGCTTCAAAAATTTGGTAACAGAGTATTCAACTCAGGGAAATAAAAGGCAATATTGTAATACGGCTCAATATTAGTTGACATCACTTGGTAACGAGCTTCCCAGCGTATTACATCTACCAGAGAACAAAGAAAAGCGCAATATCGGTAGCCTCAAAATATAGGCCCTGTAACAACTGGCTACGTTTGAAGGAATTGAGGAGGTTGTAAGGAATGTCAATACAGAGGAAGTGGCGTAGTGACCAACATAAAGTGTCTTGCTCGTATCAGCTCAGACAACTACACACATCGCTTGTTCTATCACAATTGGTCGTCAAAATTTTGCACAAGAAGAAACAGTGAATTCGTAAGTTTATGTGGTCTCAAGCTCACGACATGTACACATGAAAATAATGCAATTACTGGACTTCCACTGGATGTAAAATATCGCTAACTTGTTCACTTAATGCTCTTCTTTTTAGACAAGCACCAGATTAAACTGAATGATAAATGATTAAGAGATAATTGATGGTGTTGAATGTTTTAAGAATATTGCTGTGAAATTATTTTTACTTATATTTCAGGCATCAAATTTTGCGGCATCATACACAAGATGATGTTAATGTATGCGCAGAAAACCATGTATATTTCAACTTTCAGCACTCCTCTATTATTTTAATCCATTATTGGTGAATGAAATCCTGTTCAAATAAGATAACTAGCTATTTCATTCGTTGAAGTCTCATTTAATTTCTCTAGTAAATATTTAAGATCTCGTAAATTAAAATTCAACATTAATGTCAAGAATGCAACAGAGATAATTTTTGAATCTATAATTTGTCCCTTTGACTCTATCATTGGCCTTGTAACTCATGCTATATTTCGTAATTTGAAGTCGCTCCAAAACTGTTTTAATTCAACAAAATAATCACCACATTAACCTCAAAAAACACCATGTCAGCTCTAAACACTTTAAACTGCTGAAAAGTACGCTGAATGGAGCATATATACTGCTGAAAAAGTACGCTGAGTTAAGCACATATGCTGCTGAAAAAGTACGCTGAATGGAGCATATTGCTGAAAAAGTACATTGAATTGAGCATATTGAAAGCTCAGTTGAAGATTTGTTCAATATTCAATCATTTAAGGTACAGTGGAGCGTCTTGACATGCTAATGCAGGCGGCTTTCATGAATTATGGAGTTCATGCAACTCACCCTTTGCTTTTCAATGTCACTGTCGTAGTCAGTAGACGTCGTGTCTTTGTCCTTGTCGTCGTCAGTTGTCGGTATTCCCCTTCAGTGTTCGCATTACGTAATTGCGGGTGTCGCTCTCTAATGCAGTTCACTTCAAATGACGCGGAAGGACGACATGTACCCTTTAGAAGCTCGGCCACCGCTAGCTGCGATATCAAGCCGACCTGACGTTTAAATTGGCCTGTATTCGGGCAGTGACAACCCTTGTCCTGCATGCGTTAGAGAGCCAGCCCTCACAGTTGGTTTTAGATGCAAGTGAAGCTTATAGACCTAGTGGCGGGTAGGCATTGGTGTGTTAGTAGGAGCAACTCAGAGCGCCAGTTGGGTAACTCCGTCCCTGCCACGTGACTGTGAGCAGCTACACCGTCACCACTTCCGCACCCTGAAAGCCAGCGCTCCAGATGATGTGAGGGATGATGTGAGGGATGATGTGAGGGATGATGTGAGACATGTGAGGGATGATGTGAGGGATGATGTGAGGGACATGATGTGTGAGACATGATGTGAGGGACATGATGTGAGAGACATGATGTGAGAGACATGATGTGAGAGACATGATGTGAGAGACATGATGTGAGAGACATGATGTGAGAGACATGATGTGAGAGACATGATGTGGGAGACATGATGTGGGAGACATGATGTGAGAGACATGATGTGAGAGACATGATGTGAGAGACATGATGTGAGAGACATGATGTGAGAGACATGATGTGAGAGACATGATGTGAGAGACATGATGTGAGAGACATGATGTAGGAGATGGAAATGATGTGAGAGATGATGTGACAGATGATGAGAGAGATGGAGATGATGTGCGAGCGACATTCATGACCTGCATGTTATTCTTTAGCAATGCTAAGCAATGCTAGAAGCAAGACATACTGTGTACTCGTATACAACATGAGAACACATTGTCCAGTAATGATCTGGTGTTCACAAGCAAAAAGTTCTGTTCTCAGTACACAATTTACCAGAGATGCGTGGCACCGCTTTTTTTTCTTCGCTGGAAATTTACCAATTATTTCGAAGGTTCTCATATTTCCTGCATGAAGTCGCAAGCAGGACAATGTGCGCAAGCAACAGTGCAGTGTGTACTGTACGTGCAGTGTACGTAAGAGCCGTGTGTACTGTACGTGCAGTGTACGTAAGAGCAGTGTGTACTGTACGTGCAGTGTACGTAAGAGCAGTGTGTACTGTACGTGCAGTGTACGTAAGAGCGGTGTGTACTGTACGTGCAGTGTACGTAAGAGCAGTGTGTACTGCACGTGCAGTGTACGTAAGAGCAGTGTGTACTGTACGTGCAGTGTACGTAAGAGCAGTGTGTACTGTACGTGCAGTGTACGTAAGAGCAGTGTGTACTGTACGTGCAGTGTACGTAAGAGCAGTGTGTACTGTACGTGCAGTGTGCGTAAGAGCAGTGTGTACTGTACGTGCAGTGTACGTAAGAGCAGTGTGTACTGTACGTGCAGTGTACGTAAGAGCAGTGTGTACTGTACGTGCAGTGTACGTAAGAGCAGTGTGTACTGTACGTGCAGTGTACGTAAGAGCAGTGTGTACTGTACGTGCAGTGTACGTAAGAGCGGTCGCTGCCCAGCAACTGCGGCTCACAAAAATCTTCAGTTAGTGGAAACGAACACGCGTCTCTGAGGTCGCCAAGGTGAAGGTGGGGGCAGTGTCAGCAGTTGGGGAGAACTGGACAGGTGGAAGACATTCAGAAGAGCAAGAGCAGGAGGGTAATAAGGGAAGAGAACATTCAGAAAAGTGAGTGAAGGAGGATAATAAGGGAAGAGAGCATTGAGAAAAGTGAGTGAAGGAGGATAATAAGGGAAGAGAGCATTGAGAAAAGTAAGTGAAGGAGGATAATAAGGGAAGAGAGCATTGAGAAAAGTAAGTGAAGGAGGATAATATGGGAAGAGAGTATTGAGAAAAGTGAGTGAAGGAGGGTAATAAGGGAAGAGAGTATTGAGAAAAGTGAGTGAAGGAGGGTAATAAGGGAGGAGAACACAGAAATGCAAGCAGAGGAGGGTAATAAAGGGAGAGCATTGAGAAAAGCGAGAGAAAGAGGGTAATAAGGAGTGAGAGCACTGAGAAAACAGGAAGGAAAACGAGAAAAGAGAACATAGATAAAAGTGAGGAAGAAGTAAACAATGGAAGGGACCATTGAGAAAGTTAAGAAAAGGTAATACAGGAATTCACAGCTCATGAGAAGTGAAGGACTTGCGCAAAAGCAAAAGCGGCTCGGGAAAAGTGATTGCATTCGAGTTGCTTTTAAGATGACCAGATGAAGCCGGGGAAACTTCGGGGGGCGAGTAGAGGAACAAGAAGAGAAGCTGGAGTTGGGAACAATAAGAAAGGAGAGGGGAAGATTGGAGGGAACGATGTGAAATGAAAACAAACAGAGAATTAAGTGAAAGGGAAGTAAGCCTAATGAGATGCTGCATGTAAACTTCACGCATACATGAACGAATACCCTGCTCATTCTTTGAGTATCCTGTGATAGTACTTACACTTATGCTGCATAATACTTACCGTCCTAGAAAGTTAAATAACGAGAAACAATTCAAAAACCTTACGCACACAAAGTACAATGGATTAAATGTTTCTGTTAATGTTTGTTGACTCATTGGCAATTCGAGTGCACGACCATGAAATTAGAATTCGTCCCTTTAATATCGCATTGCTCTCCATTACGGAAACTTTGGGTAGTTCGTTCAGTACTTGAAAATCAGACTTGTCACGCCTTTAGTATATGGTTGTGCTTGACCAAACATTTTCCTTATTTAATACGAACAAAGCAATTCTTACGTTTTAGCTGCTTCCTCCTTGCCCATGTGAGTCATGAATACATGCACCAAAACACAATTTAATTGAACTGGCCAAGTCAAGGCAGTACCTTGTGCTGTCACTTCAGTTCTTTTGAATTCCTGCTATGTCGCTCTGTCTTCTGTACAGCATGGAAGTTGATTTTGACCGTGGTCGGAGACCTTGCTCCTATCATATATATATATATATGTATATATATATATGTGTATATATATATATATATATATATATATATATATATATATATATATATATATATATATATATATATATATATATATATATATATATATATATATATATATATATATATATATACATATACATATACATATACATATACATACGTATTTGAACGGCACTTTTTCATGCACTGACGGCATACACTCTCGGTGCAATTTTGATCACGTAGGTTCCGCCGCTTGTTTGAAGTAAGGAACTGGCTCCTGTAAACCAGCCTCTTCAAAATTTGACTACAGCATCATTGTGCACTCCAAGTTTCACAATACGTCCTGCAAATTCTGGCCGGGTTCAGTAAAGGCTTTCTAATTTCAAGAAAATCATTGCCTTCCAGCTTGCATATTGATAGTTTTCCTGAAATAATTAGGTTTTTAAGCAGTTTTGGCGTCCTTTCATTGTTGGTCTCGAGCAGTGTTTCTCATAGTGGTCCGTACCGCCCCCCTGGGGGCGTTGAGGAAATGCAAGGGGGCGGTAGGAGGGTACGCCTTGAATGGGGGGGCGTATATTACTGTTTAAAATACAGTAATATAATCATTAAGGGGCGGTGGAAAATCAAATAGTGTCCTAAGGGGGCGGTGATTGAAAAAACTTTGAGAAACGCTGGTCTAAAGCGTGCTGGAGCTTCATTTATAGCTTATCACTAACATACAGCGTATAATAGTATTACATTGCACTATTATACAATGTGTTCACTTCAATGAGATGGTGGCATTGCAACAGTGATCTCTGATGCCATCCTGGCTGGTGAGATGCTGTTCACAGGATGCAACTGTGGTGTTCTAAACAGCAGACTGAAGTTCATTGTTGGGGTTCTTCTGAGAAGTGCTTACGAATTTCTGTAAATGAATTTTTCCCATTGGAATTGAAAACGAAGTCTTCTGCTTTTGTATAAGAAGTTCTTCACGCAATTCTGTATTGTTACAACCAATGAGAATCTCAAATGCTTGGTACAAGAATGAGTTAAACCTATGAAGCACAGCACAAAAATAGATGTGATTGATAACATTTAAAACCCTGTGAGAATTAATGAATTCACGACTCTAGGTGTCCATGAACATCATATTTTTCACGTGTTTACTTCAGGTTATAAAACAATCAGGATTGTAATGTCCATCTACTGTTCTGTTCGTAGTCAAGTGGCGCAAGTAATAAAACAATCAGGATTGTAATGTCCATCTACTGTTCTGTTCGTAGTCAAGTGGCGCAAGTTTGTGAGACGACGTGCACGAACGTGCAGCACGTGCATCAAAGAATGTATGAGACGACGTGCACGAACGTGCAGCACGTGCATCAAAGAATGTATGAGACGACGTGCACGAACGTGTAGCACGTGCATCAAACAATGTATGGGGCGACGTGTACGAACGTGCAGCACGTGCATCAAAGAATCAAAGTCAGCACGACACCACCTCAATTAAACTGTAGCATCTCCACAAATGACAAGGTGGTACACATTTCAAGCTGACACATATTTCACTTCAGAAGTTAAAGCACTTTTTTTTGTACAGCAAGATTCTATTCATAAAAAGCTACCCTGCTGACTGCAAGACACAATTTTCCGATGTTTTTTAACAACAAAATCATAAATTGAGCATGAATTCGCCACAGTTCTAGTGCTGCAATGTCGCCAGTCTGGCAGCAGTCATAAGATTGAAATTGAACACTTCACAATTCTTGAAGCACTACAAAGTCATCTTCAACCCTTTCACGACTAAATTATTTTCATGCTGATCAAAATATTACGTAAAATACCACTTGTCTTTACAAATCCCTGTGTAATTTTGCCGTAATTTTGAATAAAACATTTAGAATATGGGAGTAAAGGGAATGATTTTTAAAGTTTGTTTGGGACACATTAACCCAACGGTAGCAAAAGGGTAAAGATGACATTGTGTTCGCCTATACATTTCCATATACATATTTCTTGTTATTAACTAGCACGAAACTTTGCATCAGCCTATGTACAGCTAGTGACCTGACAGCCAAATGAACTAGAACTTGTAGGCTGCAGGGCAAACGTTTCTTTAATGGTCTATTTAGTGCGTCCTGTTCTTGCTGCTCATCCGAGTAGAAGGTGTTTGCAGGTGCACGGTAAGTGTTATTAAAAATTCAAAAAGTGTTCGTTCAAGCACACACAGTGTTTTTATGTGTGCAGAAAGTGTGCCTAGATGCGCAGGAAGTGTTCTTTTGTATGTAATAAGTGTTTCCAAGTATGTCGGTAGATACTATGGAATCAGAGCTGTGTCGGCACATTGAACACAATCATGTAATTATACATGACACAACACACTACAGACACATGAGCAAGATTTAAACTTCAGAATGCATGAACTTGAGGTAGCAATAGCAAAAATTAAGGTTAATTTTGTTGTTCTACATTGAAATCCTTACTCTCGGAAGAACATTGTAATCCTCATTACAGGAGCAACATTGTAATCCGTATCACAAGAGAAATATTGTAATCCTTACTACATGAGAAATACATAGATGCTGACAACAAAAATAGTGGAGACAACAACAATGTTCTCATAGTGTTCCACACAAGCTGCAGGCTGACCAGTACACGTGCTGCAAAAAGAAGCTATTCCAGTGTTGGTAATGCATGCACAGGATCTTTTCAATACAGCATTACCTAGCCAGGATATCTGAGCAGGGACAGATATCTGAAGAAAGGAAGAGAACGCGTGCAAAAAGAGAAGAAAGAAAGGAGGATGCGCGGAAAGAAAACAAGTAGGAAAATAAGGAACCGAGGAGCCGAGTGAGCCGAATGAGCCGAATGAGCCGAATGAGCCGAATGAGCCGAG
>VCRD01009977.1:0-13377 GCA_006783055.1 Trinorchestia longiramus | reverse complement strand
CTCCTGCAGCGCCAGCGTCAGGAGCGGGAGTGTGGGGGGAGGTGGGGGATAGGAGCGGCGAGTCTTCCTGTCCTGTAGCAGCAGTGCGCACCACCTGCAACAGAGGCGTGGATCATGAAAATACCATGTGATGTTGAAAAATAAAATATTTACAATACCAGTGTATGATTCTAGGGCATCCTACCAGCGCATCGTACCATGATCGTATAACTTCATAACAATAGTGAAGGAATTTTATGCTAACTAGTTTCGATATGCTACTCCAAAACTCCCAAAAGTTGAACCTCTGCAGGGCTTCGAAACCTAACCCTAGTCATTAGACCAGACATACAGTCACGTACACACGTAATATTCACCAAACGTGAGCGCAAGACTCACCAGAAATCCATGCCTGCCCAACGTAATCATGAGGGCCTTGAGTGCTGATGTTGGTCTGCTGGAAGATGCAGTGGCTTTTTTTCGAATTGGTGGGTCATCATCTCGTGATAGTGGTGTTAGTTGCATGATTCTGTCCTGGTCTCCTTCTGCCCATGGCAACAGGAAAGGAATTATAAATGAACTCCCAGTTTGAACGTATCCCTCAAATTATAAATTTCCCTGTTATTTTAACACGTTGACTCCGAAGTGGTACGTATGTGTACCACTGAGGTTAGGTTCTGTAATTTTTTCAGATCCTTCTAGTGACTATGCGTACAAAGTGAAGTTTTACACCAATCAGGCAATCGGAGGCAACGTGTTAATAACCCCTGCTGGTATGGGTGCAGATTTAAGGTCATTTTGACGAGTTACTCAGTATCATTACTTGATTACGCAGTAATCATCATTATCATGTTCATTACCTGACTCATGGAAGTGACAATCACCCTGGTGGGGGGTGAGGAGCGGTGAGGTGATGGTGACGATGTGGTGGAGGATGGGGAGTACAGCAGCGGGGTCGGATGGAAGATGTGGTACATCACCTGCAACGCAAATTGAGTTAAGAAATTTACACTAGGAAAAGTCTCCAGAATATCTTGAGACTTTATTCAGCAGGAAACCCTAAGTGGTAATTTGAAGGGGCATCATTAAGCAACGCGTATTCATAGGGCGCCAATTTTGAAAAAATTGCTAAATTAAAATGAGTCATTCAAAAAATTTAACAATAGAGCATGAATAATGCCATACTGTAAGATTAGGGTTCTTTTGAAAAATATCTAAGTTTTTCATATTCTTACTGTTAGAATCAAGCTATTATAGGATATTTTTGAGGGTTGTTCAGGGCACTTATCGCACTGTTTCTCGATGTGGGCAGCCACTTCTTGTGTAAGCTCCTTAGTCTTCAGCAGCTGGTGTGACAGCATTGCATGTATATTAGTTCGATGCTGCCCAAATATTGTGTATAATATTTAATTTATTGTCAACTCAACAAGTGGGGCCGTGCTGATTATTCTTATGTCCCATAGGAGCGGGTTGTCAATCATCCTGCTTTGGTGGGCAGAGTCAGCCTAGGAAGAGCGCACACTGCAGCCTAAACTCCTGTTCCTTGGACGTTCTCGTTCGCCACGAGGCACGTCCATTGAGTCTGCTTACTTGTTAACCTATCAGTCTGTTTAAGATTAAGACATTCTCTGCATTGTTCCATTAACACGTTGCTTCCGATTGTCTGGCCGGTGTAAATCTTCACTTTGTACGCATAGTCACTAGAAAGATCTGAAAAAAATAACAGAACCTAACCTAAGTGGCCCACATACGTACTACTTCGGAGTCAACGTGTTAAAGTCCAAGTTGAGTATTGGCTGGTGTTCAGTAAATTAGTAATGTTAGAAGTTGTCCTCATCCCGCTCTTCACCTGTGTGTCATGCGCTGGTGCCTCCTAATACCAGACAGTTACATATTCGTTCCTTTGATTCACATCACATATCAAGCTTTACATCACAGGAGTTGTGAACCGTAATCTCTCCAATAGCGGATGGAATCTTTTAACACGTTGACTCCGAAGTGGTACGTATGTGTACCACTTAGGTTAGGTTCTGTAGTTTTTTCAAATCCTTCTAGTGGCTATGCGTACAAAGTGAAGATTTACACCAATCGGCAATCGGAGGCAACGTGTTAAGGTCGAGTAAAGCTTACTTATACTTTGAAAGATATTCCTTGAATCTCTTTAATTTCTCTGATGACGCGAAGAAAACAAAAAAGTCTGCAAATGCGCTAGTCAAAAATACTGAATAACTGGAGAAAAGAGCGCAAGATCCTCCAGATACAAAGAAGAGCTTCTCTTTATCATATCCTTCAGGCTATGAGAAGTCTCTTCCACCACCATTGTTAACGTGAACATGTTTCAATTATTTCAATTTGCTTTTGTGATACCAGCTGGAAAAGTACATTCATTCTCAAGAAGTGCTTGCTGGAGTCCAGGCTACGCAGTCTGGCAGGTCAGGGCTAATCAGAGTACAGATGGTGCAGTCACAAATTTTCCAAATTTATCTCGATCACGGAACCTTATGATCAACTTTGAATACTGACTCTACATTTTATGGCTTCTCTTCACATTGCACATTTTACTGGAATGATACTTTCTTCCCGATTAAATATGCTGTGTAATTATTAAGCGGCATGCACTACTCTTAAGAATACATTTAGATTTTAGTGGAATATTTTGAGATCAAAGTCTACACCTTCCTACTTGATTAACCTAAAGTGTCTTACTGCAGCGTGGAAGCTAAGATACAGCAGCGCTGTATCGTACGTCAAGATTATTAATTAAATAAGGCTTCGATATCTTACTTACCCTGGTTAGCCAATTGTGACGTCTTGTTTATCATGTATTTTCCACAAAACTTATCACACAACCCCAAGATGAAGACAAATACTTTCCGAAAACCAGTAAAAAATTAGTTCAAAGAATGATGGAGATGAATGGTTTCATAATCAGGTGCGCTGATCCTAAATAATGTTCCTCGCGTAAATGAACCTTCTCGAGTTTCCAAAGGAAAACTAATGTCCTTCAAACACAAACACAACTGACTGGAATGTAAACTCTTAACACGTTGACTCCGATTGCCTAATTGGTGTAAAACTTCACTTTGTACGCATAGTCACTAGAAGGATCTGAAAAAAATACAGAACCTAACCTCAGTGGTACACATACGTACCACTTCGGAGTCAACGTTTTAAACTAACCTAGCTGATGTAACTTTGAGCTAGGGTACAATTATACCTCATAAGTTTAGCCCTAACTCAAACCTCATCCTCAATGACAAGATGAACACTACTCAATGAACGTAAATTCCAAGCCACCTTCTTTGTTAAAATACTCACGAGGTTGTAATGCTATAGACACGTTTTTTCTTTACGCTCTTATCCCTGCATACAGCATTCTTCGCATGGGACTTGGGTTTCAACCCAAGAATCGGCCAAACAGCTCGTTTTTATTGCCTTATTCTATTCTACAGGTAAGGTATTTCCATAACAACTTGCAATCAAGTAATTAAATCACGAAACATGAAACACAAGAGCTAATCAAGTTATTAGCTAATGAAACACTTCCCTCGAAAACTGGTTTAAAAAAATAGATTAATTTGCCGGAGTCTCATTACCTAATTTCATACGTGTCCTAAATCCAATATCTACCAACCTGGAGCAAACGGCTCCGAATGCCGTTCCAGTTTTTGTAGGCATTTAGCTAACTTACGTTAAGAGAATATTTGCTACCATGTTAATTATTAGGAAATGCAATGAACATTTCTCAAATTAGGAAGCGCTTAGGTGAAAATTCAAGAACAACAGGAAAAAATTTATCATCAATGGATCACGAGTAGTTCATTCATGGAAAAACAGCGGATCCTTTCACGGAGATGCAAAAAAAAAATGAAAGAGTCAGAGCATCGTTCTTCTAATACACAAATTTTTAGGATCTTACCATTATGTGAAAGGCACATGCATTTATTTTCTTCACACACATTACCGTTTGGAGATGTCACCGCGCCACTGCAGCGGCGGCCGCCATCACGACGGTCATCAGAAACTTGACCGAGCACAACAAGATCATGATGACGTCAATCATGACTGTTAGTGTGACGTGTGTTCTTCACCTGAAGATGTTCGTATAAACGGAGTCTCTAGTTTTTGTTTACGAAATTGGAATAGACAGAGGATTCAAGTTTTTTTTAATATGTCGTGCTTGTATAAATGATTATTATTTATGGACTGTATGAACGGGTCATTAGGTTGAGATTATTCCAATTGTTGCAGAAGCAGTTCCTGGTAGTTTAATTATCGAAAAAAATTCCTTCCAGGTCCTGAAATCACGACGAAGTGCAGATAATGGAAGCTCTTCTTGCTCGCTCTTCCTGATAGACTGACGTATAATTGTTTGAGTTTTGAAGACACGTGCAGGAAAAGTCCTGGGAAGACGGTCTTGCAATTTAAGGTTCAGGGACTGAAAGTTGCAAAAGTTCGGTGACTTGCTGTGATTGATTCAGCTTTTACAAACACTTAACAAGCAGTAACTTTAAATTTTTTCTAGGTGATTAAAATGTGACAGGCTATTGGGTTGGTGGAAGGGTATTGGGCAGAAGGAAGCAACATGAGGAGCACTCCTTCACATCCTTTGAGTGCTCTGACATAGAAGACACTGCATGCTTCAGCCTTGCAGGAGCATTTGGCTCCTCAGCGGCAATCCGCCACAAAAAAATAGAAAACATAGAGGAAAAAAAGAGCCAGACAGGAAAGTGGCATAGCAACAGAGCTGGTTCTTGCATCAACTTCTGAAATTTAACGTTGCTGGTTGCTAGGGAAAAGTGCAGAGTGCATTTTTAAATCCGACGGGCAAAAAAGCATAAAGAACGGAGTAATTTTGGTCATGCTTAATGTTATGTCCAGAAATGGCAGTTCCTCGTTAAGGGTGAACTGTAAATCATTTTTTTTGTATAATTATGTCAGAGAAAGGAAATCTATTAAAATTAACAACCTTTCTGGAATTAGCTTTCTATTCATATATGAACATTTTGTTCAAAATGAAAGTAATTTTCATAGTAGAGATCAGCTAGTAACACATGCAATTTTTTGTGACATCATAAACACTGACATTCACTCTGTCTGCTTAAAAACTAGTGTTTTTTACCAGCAAATGCAGTTCCAACTAGAAACGCTGATGTGTTTAATAATTTATGACATGAAAGCTCCAAGTGATTCAAAGAAAATGTTTAACAAGCAATAAATTGTTACAGAAGGAATTAAGCGTAAAGAATGAAGGAAGGTGGAAAACTTTGCTCGGATGGAAGAGTTTCCTGCCCATCTGCTCTATACTTTCTTCACATTGTGCTACACAGCACGACTATGCGCGGGCGTCAGCATTTTCTCCTTGGATCACAGCAGGGCTCTGATCTGTGGACAACTTCTAAAGCTTACTTTTTCGAGCCTCATTGTATGGACGAGACAAAAAAGTTACTTACTTGTTCATCAGAAACTCGGCACGCAAACCAGGCCAGAGCGATCTTAAAAATCCATTTGACTTTATGGTACACAAGTGATTAAGTCAGCCAGTAACTGTACAACCAATGAGCATTTCCTTCTTGTGGTACTTGGTGCCCGTGCAGATAGCTGTGATGGCTGGTGTTGGGGTAGCTAGCATGAAAAATAAGTTTGTTTCCTATTTAAGAAGGAAACTTACAAAAAGCAGTGCGCAATCTTTGAATTGTAAATACTTTCTGAACAGTGGCAGCTATTTACTGGGCCATTCCTATGCGTGATAACTATTTACTGGGTTATTGCTATGCGTGATAACTATTTACTGGGCCACTGCTATTAACACGTGAGAAATAAGACGGGCGAACACGAAAGGTTGAGAAAATAAAAAAGGAATGGAAGGAGAGATGGGGTAAAATCGAAGGAAGAAGAGATATGTGAAGGAAGTATAGAATGAAAGAATATAGGATAAAGGGGCAAATAGAAAAAAAGGAGACATCAATGGAACGTAAGAGGAGGGAAAGGGAGACAGTCAAAAAGAGGACTATTTAACACAAATCGTGTGTTGAAAGTAACACCAGAGGCAAGGAAGGATGAAGAAAAACTAGCATCAACCAAATAACAAAAATATGTCGGGAAAAAGTTCCGAATGGGAACGAAATAACGGGAGAGAAGGAAGAGGAGATAAAAGATACAGAATCCAATAAGTTTAGCGTCTTATGTTGTAGAATGTGACCGTTAAATTTACGTCTTTGCTCATGACATTCGTGCACAGAAACAGAACTGGATTGCGGCAGCACGAGGTGGTGTGTGTCGACGAGATTGGACAGCACGAGTGCAACTGAAAAACGGGTTTCCGTGTGCAGGAGTGGTCCTGTGGCGTCGCAATTCTAGCTCGTCAGAGACAGCAAAATTCATACACAAGTAAGAACTTTAGTGTACGAATCCACGAGGTTGTCGTAAAACATACTAGTTGTATGTATATAGTGATCATACCATACTATATCAATATATCAATCATATTACTGAAATACGAGACAGTTATCGTGGAAATTCCACTGTTTAGATTTGACGAATATGAAATTATTATAAAGATGAATATATTAAAGATTTACGACGAATTATTGTGCTTTAAATGAATATTTTTCATGTATGTATACAGAACTTCCATTCTGTACCTTATCGACCGATAACATGGTCTAGATAGTATCCGTGGAAGTTCTACGGTTTAAAAGTAATAAAATTGAGGATCAATGTAATAAAATATCTTTTTCAGTTTACCTATGGTACTATCAAAACCTGAATATTTTTCATGACTACATACAGAACTTCCATTCTGTATCTTGTATTTCTTGTAACGGGTAAAATGATGTATTTTATGGTAATCAGGCGCTTTCGTTATGTACAATACAATGCTTATAATACACGTATACCCGTTCTGATTTCAGTTCAACAATTTTTCTTCAATAATAGATAGGAAGTAATGGGACAAACACTCACAGATAGAGAGATAAAGAGACAGAGAAAAATGGAGATACACTGTCTATTATGTAAGAAGATTCATGCGTAGATCACGAAAAATACATCAGTTTTAGCACGATTGCCCTCAATTTTTTGCTGGGGAATGCAAAACTTTTCTTAGTAAAAGTATGCTTAGGTATATTGAAAATTGTTGCGTTTCTAACCGTCTTACACAGAAATCCCTGACCTAATGTGTTTCGTAAGGTACTTCAAATCATTTTTTGTGCAAATGAATGAAAATAATTTTTCATGTAATTCTTGGAAAAAATGTTACGCCTTATGATATTTTTCACTGAAATTCGAAAACACTCTAAATCCAAAACTTTTGTTGCTAAAAAGGTAAATCGAAAAATGTTGCAATCCTAACCGTTTTAAACTGAAGTTTCTGATCAAATTTGTTTCGTAATGCACTTTTAATCATTTTTTGTGCGAATAAATGAAAATTATTTTTCATGTAATTCCTGGGAAAAACATAAGGCTTATAATGTTTATTCACTAAAATTCGAAATTGCTCTAAACTCGATGAAACTGCGTCTATCTACTTAGATAATGGACAGTGTATCTATCTCTCACTATCTCTCTCTTTCTATCTCTTTATTTGTGTGTGTCCGTCGTATTTCACCCTATCTATTACTGAAGAAAAATTGTTGAACTGAAATTAGAATGGGTATCCATGTATTATAAGTATTATATTGTGGACACTAAAAGCGCCGGATTACTATAAAACGCGTCATTTTTTTACTGTTAACAGCCTTCTTCTCCTACAAGGTCATGTGATCGGTAGACAAGATACAGAGTGGAAGTTCTGTATATATTCATGAAAAAATTTCATTTAAAACCCAATAATTCGTCGTAAATCGTCAACATATTTGTCTTCATATTAATTTCAAATTAGTCAAATCCAAGCCGTAAAATTTTCATGGGCACTATCTAGTGTATGCATAATAGTGACTATGTATTATGCATAATCAGTGTACATGTATGCAACAGGTACTATGTACTCAATAGTACCTATGAACTATGTATAATGAGCGTATGTGTAGTAACTATGAACTCTGTATAACTAGTGTATGTACGATTATACACAGTAGTCACTGTGAATGTGCAACTAAGTGTTAGTAACTATGCAGTGTATTCATGATGTGCATAAAATGTATGTGTAATTACAAATGTGTAATTGCAATCAAAGTTCCTGAGCTCGTGTGGGCTCTGCTGACCTGTTGCAGTGTTTGACTTATATAATAAAAATTTCTTCTATATTATTAGGCAATCTTTAAAAAATTTGATTTTCTAGAGAAAAAAGAGCGATTTTTGTTTTGTTTAAATTTGAATAAACTGTGAAACTAAAAAGAGAAATACACTGAAAAGATTTTCCAGACAAAATTACACATAAGGTAAGCAATAAATTAATTTTTAGAGACATAAGCTAGTGTCTTAAAATTTTTGAACTATGATATTGTGATTTAGTTGATATTTAATTCATGTATGTTTGAGGCAAAAATTGGAATTAAATTTAGTGCAAAAAGGCAGTCGGTGCACCAAGACAACTACATAAATATATTGTGGTTCTCTGTTGGAGATGATGCTTCAAATGCAAGTCATAACTTTCGTCGGGAGGACTTCACAACAAGTCATAACCTTCAATGGGATGATTTGACTACATATCATCACTTCTAATGGTTACTTCTCTACATATCCCCTCCGAGGGGAAGATTTCACACATGTCATAACCTTCAATGGGATGATTTGACTACATATCATCACTTCTAATGGTTACTTCTCTACATATCCCCTCCGACGGGAGGATTTCACAACATATGTCACCTCCAACGGGTTGATTTCCCTACATGCTTCCTTGAACGATTATTTACTTCGTATTTTTCAGCCTTGCACTGAGAGTTCCACAGCACAGTGGCATAAACAGGAAAATTCTGGACCTGAGGAGAATGAGTCATGGACTTGTTTAAGGCTCCACGAGCGGCGTCCAAGCCAACCAAACTAAGACATTGACTACTAAGTCCATTTCCAATTAACTATCTCCCAAGGCCTATTTGTTATTACCAATGGAAAAGTAAATGGATTTAAAGTAAAAATGGTATGAGACATTTTGTAAAAAATTGTGTGAAAAAAAAATCTTTCCAGTTTTTTAGTTGTTTCTGTACGCCATATACTGTATGTTGTTACACTTTGCACCGTAATACACTGACCTACAGAGACAAGGTAAATGTTTTAAAGTAAAGTTTCTCAGTGAAACAATCACCTGGCAATAGTTGCAACGGTAATTCTTTCGTAGACAAATAAATTGAAACGCACCTACCCGCATCACAAAAAAAATTATTCAGGAAATCGCATGAGATTTTCCGTGCGCCCGATTAGTTGAGTAAGAAACTATAGTATTTGTTAGGAATTTCGTCGCCGTCTAATGTCAGCACCGACCCCAGCTGTGGCCGTGCAATTTTATGTTGCAGCGAAAAAATATTCCAATATATAATAATACACACTTTGTTGCATGCTTGCTTGCTTGCTTGCTTGGTCCGTGTCTCTGTGACGCTCTTAAGGATTCAGATAGGAGAAAATTTGTAGGGTGTACATGTATTGTAAGCATTGTATTGTGGATACCAAAGGCCCACCTTTCAATGTGAAAACTCTTTCGCCAAACCCACGTCCACTGGCAAATCAACCAAACAAATTCAGTAAAAAACACGAGTTTTTTCACGCGTAGGTCTGCTAGTCTACATTCACTTATATAATCGACAATGTATATCCGTCCTCGTGTGCGTCCGTCCTATTAATTCCTATCTATTACGGAAGAAAAATTACTGAACTGTAATTAGAATGGGTATACATTATGAGCTTTGTATAGTGGATACAAAAGTCGCCGGATCAGTATAAAATACGCCATTTTTTCTATAATTAACTTTCTTCTACTGCATGGCCATGTCATCGGTAAATAATATACAGAATGGAAGAACTCCTACATGATGTAGGAGTTAGTGTAAGCACTGTGTCTTGCTGTAGGAGTTAATGGCGGAAACCCGCTGCTTCGTATGAAGCTGCATGTTGAAGAGATAATATTTAATTCAAAAATAAATCAGTGTGGAACCGTTTTATGGTATTTTTTATGAACTATACATAATATCATTAAAATTTAAAACCGATGGATACCTTTTTCGTAGATACCTTTTATAAGAACAGATTTCCTGTTTCGTACAGGGGTTCAGGTGTCACTGACTGTAACATTACCACTACTATTACCATTGCCACTACCATTATTACTACCTTCACCATTGCCATTACCACTGCCACTACCACGGCTACTACCACTGCCACTACCACGGCTACTACCACTGCCACTACCACTGCCACTACCACGGCTACTACCACTGCCACTACCACTGCCACTACCACTGCCACTACCACGGCTACTACCACTGCCACTGTCACGGCTACTACGTTGTTCAAGATCACTCACCAAGTCCAAGAAAATGACAGATGGCTCTGAGTTCGTTGATGTTAGGGGAGATGAAGGCGAGGCTGCCTGTTGTTCCTTCTATAGTGTCCCGTCCAGCCCAGGGCTTGTGGGCTTTCAACACGTCAGTGGGCTCGTACCAAACTGAAAAAACAGTACTTTGTCATGTGAAAATGCATCACTATAATTTCTAGCAAGTTTCGTGTGAAATATTCCAGGTTGTTTTCGTACAAGCCACACAGTACTGTTTTATCCATTAGTTCGAACAAAATTCTTCTACCAGGTTGTTACAAAAATAATGGCCGATTTTAGAAGCATGCATTTAATCCTTGTTAAATGAACAATAGATATGTTAAACTTAGTCAAAATATGAACCATGAGCAGCTATGTATCTCTGCCATCGGACTACAAGATTATTTATCCCTTGTTGATAAAAAGTTAATGGCTGTGATGCAACAAAATCTTTGAAGGTCGTTTCCACCTTTTGTTTAGACCTAAAAGTTTTACCATCCAAAAATGTGCTTAAGTGCGTGAATAAATGATAATCAGTAGGTGAAAGATCTGGAGAATATGGAGGATGTGGTAAAATCTCGTATCCCAGTTCTGTGAGTTTCTGGACGGCCATTCTTGCAACATGTGGTCGCGCGTTATCGTGGAGCAGAATTGGACCACGTCGATTCACTAATGCCGGTCTCTTATCGATCAATCGAGCATGCATAACAGCGAGATCATTGCAGTATCTCTGTGCATTAATGGTCTCATTGACTCCCAAAAAACTGTAGTGCATAACACCTATTGCAGACCACCAGACGGTCACCATAATCTTTTTCTGGTGCAACATTGGCTTTGGGAAGTGTTTGGGGGGCTCATCACGATCGAGCCATTGACATGATCGTTTACGGTTATCATAAAGGACCCACTTTTTGTCACAAGTGACAATTCGGTCAAGAAAGGGATCGTTGGTGTTGCGTAGAGAGAGCACCGAACACACTTCAAAACGCCTAAGCTTTTGATTCTCATTGAGCTCATGAGGAACCCATTTATCGAGCATTTTCACCTTTCCAATAATCTTCAAATGGTGCGAGACTGTTGCAATGCTGACACCAAGTGTCTGAGACATTTCTCTAACACTTTGACGTGGATTTTGCTCAACAACTGCATGCAATTGCTCGTTCTCAAGACTACCCAAACGTCCTCTACCCTCTTCATCTCTAAGGCTCTCATCACCCCTCTGGAATTTCCCGAACCACCTTCGTACTGTCCGATCCCTTGTGGACTCTTCTCCCCATGCTCAGTTGATATTGGCAGAAGCTTCGGAGGCGTTGTGTCCAAGTTTGAACTCGTGCAACATAAGTAAGCGAAGGTCATGTCATCACCAGCTTGGTCGACTGGTCATCACCAGCTTGGTCGACTGGTGAGCGAATCTGCTTGCGAGCGGAAAGACCCGGGTTCGAATCCCGCTGCCGACATGGTTGACGGTGCTAGAAATACGGCATGGGACTTGGGTAAAACAACGGAATAATTATCGAAGTAATTATCCGACCCAAGAATGGGCCCGAAGGTTCGTTCCTATAGCCTCATTCTATTCATGTTTTGTCATGTTCATCATGGAGGGATTCTATCCTTCAAAATTATGTTCTGTCTGAAAAGAAGTTACAAAATATTAATGAGCACACATTAATTGTTATGCATGCCAAGGTTCATCGAAAATAAACTAAAAAAGTTGTGTTAAAATTACTTTTCAAACCCCAGACCTTTGAGCGGCCATTATTTTTGTAACAACCTAATATATGATTTATTAACCACAATGCTGCATATTACATATAACATTTGTTTAAAGGCCAAGAGTTCACATAAAAATATTTTTAACATCTATCATAACCATGAATCAAGGACTACTATAGATAGTAGTCCTTGCCATAAACACATGCATAGATTCTGTTGTAGGACAGCTCACTACACTTATGCGTTCAAGTCTCCCCTCGCTCCAGCTCTAGTTTTCTATGAACACCTGTGCTACGGACGTGACATAGAAAACAAAAGCTATTCCAGCACCTGGCGTACACCTGCCCGCAGATGTGGCACACGCGCAAAGCCACTTTTTCAAACCGAAAATTTTCTCGCCCCCCGAATGCGAACATCTAATTTAAATTTTATTTTCTGCGACACAGTAATATTTATTCTAAGAATACATGGAATAATCAATTCTAGTGTGTTGATGACAATCATTCATTAGTGGTTAAAACACCTACCGTTCGTTCATTAGTTTTCAGCTTCAGAAGTTCAGTACCAAAACAAACCTTGAGTGAGGTGGGTCTCAGTGAGGTGGTGCTTGCTCTTTGAGTCACGCTGATGTTACCAGTACCTGCACTCTAAATTTTCCAACACCTGAATCTTTTGTCATTATTCCACGCTGATAATTACAATTTCTAGATGAACTCAGAATGAACAGTCGTCAGAAGTTAAGGTTGTGTGCACACAAGCATCACTGCTTATGAGTCAGAACGTCACATGAGAATATTTTCAGATTCTTTGGAAGGAAGCTCTGTTCCAATGGACATTGATGAAATAAATGTTATGTATCTTTGCACTGAACTGAAGTTGACTGAGTGTGTGCACTGAGCTACAGACTTGTGTCTTCAGTTGTACGCTGTGTAATGTCTGACTCTGACCTCATCTTACATTCCTACACCAGAGACTCAGTGGTCTGAGTGGACTCTATTAAACATGAATCTGCAACATTCATACTAGTATTACTTTAAATACTGTATTAATATCAAATATTTACCTCATTATTGTAATTTTAGTTCTAAGAACGAACTTTAATTCTGAATACAAACTTTAAACACGAATAAGAACTTTAGTTTTGAATACGAATTCCTACCTGCCACTACTACTACCACTATCACAACACAACCACTACTACTACCACAACCACTACC
>VCRD01009975.1:0-13380 GCA_006783055.1 Trinorchestia longiramus | reverse complement strand
TAAATGAAGTTTGTGGAATGAATAGATGAGAAATAATTACGTTAACTGGAAGGTATAAATATCGTTGGTGGAGTCCAAAACGAGTGTCGAGGGTTGACGTCCCCCATGCTAAAACAAATTGATTATAGAAGGTTTTAATTTATCCAGGGCACATGTCTAGATTATTAGCTTTGATTTGATATGTAAATGAAGTTTGTGGGATGAATAGATGAGAAATAATTACGTTAACCGGAAGGTATAAATATCGTTAGTGGAGTCCAAAACGAGTGTCGATTATTAGCGTGCCCCATGCTAATAAACATTGGTTGTAGGAGATTTTAAATTATTCAGGGCACATGTCTAGATTGTTAGCTTTGATTTGATATGTAAATACAGTTTGTGGGATGAATAGATGAGAAATAATTACTTTAACTGGAAGGTATAAATATCGTTAGTGGACTCGAAAACGGGTGTCAAGAAACGGCGTCCCTCCATGTTCGGGTGATTAAGTAAGGGCGGTTAATTTATATTTATTCAGTAAGAGGATGTTATTACCTTTAATTTGAGACCAAAATGAAGGTCCTACGATACGTAGAACGTAAATAATGAACGAAACTGTTGTTTCAAGAATTTTTCTGGAGATCTCAAGATTTTTAAGTTCGGGTCGAGTTCGGTGTTGAGATCGGTGTCGAGATTTTCCCTCCGGTGTCGAGATGTTCCCTCCGGTGTACTTACGTCACATGTGTGAGTTTACTATAATTGTGAAATTCAAATTGTTTTTAATTATTTATAATACAAGCTACATTAAAATTTAAAATTTGGAAAAATTAGGTTGAATGCTCAGAGACACACTAATGTAATAATTGTCTTAAAAACCTAATATATTAATTTGAAGTTACTTACCTATTTCTGACCTAGACAGTACATAAAGTTATTTTAACACAAATTTGAGAACCAGCTTTGGCTGGGCCCTTTGTTATCAACTACTGCATACATATGGTGATGCCCATAAAAGGATTTAGCGAGTTTTAGTTATTATTTTCTCGTGATTATAGCGTAATTCTCCTTCCGAGAGTGCAACCGTCTCCGACGTCTCGTCCGTCAGCCGGTCGTTGAAGAAGCTCGAAAATGGCTGGTATCGTCTCAAAGGCTTCAAATTTATTTAAGCGTAAGTTATAACATACTATATATTTAAAATAGTGTAGTTTAATGTTCGATAAAAGTTATTTATATGGAAATATTACTATTCATGCCATGTGCATCAACTATGGGCCTTGTACGGGTCTTTCTAACAACTATCTATTTCCAGCAAAAGATTTGTCAGCTGGGGCAATATTTTCAACTCCTTGTAGTAAAATTTTGTGGTCGATTTTTGTTACTTGTTATTGCAAGAGTAGGATGGAGTTTATGATGCAGTTTTATTCCAGTAACACTAATGCTTCTTATGGCCCAAAATTTTGTGTAAGTTAAACATCCAGCGCAAATTATCAAGCCATTATTTAGTCCAAGCTGAAAATCAAGAATAATTGTAAGATCTATAATTTAACTTGGATAGAAATGTGAAATGTGATTCATTAATTGCTTAAATTCTGATGCATAAAAGAAGTTGAGTCTGGTCATGGCTAATCACTAAAGTATATTCAATAATTTAACCTAAATTGATACTGCTTGCTGTAGACTTGAAATAGTTAAATTAGGTGATATCTTGGTTCCATACTCGTGTAAATGCATTAAGTTGAACTGTTTTTGCAAGCTTCATGGGCATTAATTTCTTATGAAGTGTGCAATATGCATAATGTGATTTTAGTGTCCATCTAATTCTAGCCAATAAAATGAGTAAGGAATTGTATACATTGTTTATTAAAATATACATCTATTGCTGAATCAACTTTATTTTATTGGATCCTAATGTAGTGAATTGGTGTACTATTGTATATATGTTATTAATTAAATTTTGAAATATTGCATACGGTAAGTAAAATTAAAGATTGTGGGTAGGATGATGAAGTACTTGGATAAAAAATTTTCTGGTTTCTTTTTATTTTGAGCCTAGAGAAAGTTTCAATGTACTTCAAACATAATCAAAAAAATTCATTGTGCATTGAATATATTACATGAAGGTAAAATCAGTGTTTATATATTCATCATAAATTTTGCTACTATAAACATGTCTTGTATAAAAAATTGTCTGTTTTGGAGGATAGGACAAATTTCTTAGATTTTCCTTGCAGAAAAACTAAGATTTTAATACATATGAGAAAACTAACAAGTCTAATAAAAGCCAGTGGCATAAGTAAGTTGTGCATTTGCACTTTATTAGTCTTTCCTTAATGAGATGATACATTCTATAATTTGTCTTGGTTACTTGAAGACAATTTCAAATTTAAACTATGCTGGAAATTTACCTTATTGACCTTGAGGTTGACCCTTGGTCATGGTTCAGAAGTGTATATTGAACTGATGAATATGTGTAGTGAAATTTAGGTGTCATTTGAATGAAGTTTACTGCAGTATTTTTATTTAAAAAAATGGAACAGCTCAAGTACTTCCCATTAGATGTAGTTGAATAATATGTGAATGTAGTTTTTATAATATAAATATTCAAACAATAAATAGAAAAAAAATGACCTAATCTGAATTATTTCTAAATTATTTAACTTAAGCCTAACCCAATGTGAAGTGTGAGTATAACTAATCTGTGTTGCCATTGATCTTGTAATCCTAATTTATTGGTCTTAACACTTTGGCTGCAATTGCTGATTTGGTTTGCAGTTGAGCATGTACTTTAATGGAGCACATCACAGCCAATGTGTTAATTATTCTATTAAATCTGTGATGTGCATTCTCAAGAAGATATGCAGTAAATTAGCCATTTATCAATGATAAGGTTAGTGAAGTTTTTAGCATTTTTCATGCAAGAGATTATGCTGCATGCTTCTAGGATCTACAAAGTGATGCTCATAAATTATACCCATTAAAGATTATGATGGATATTTGATGTGTACCATATATGGTACACGTACTGTGTTATTCGTAGGGATTAATTTTGGAATCGCAGTCTAAGTGTTAAAGTAGACCTTGTGAGATTTTCAAATCTTTTTGTAATGAATCACAAGATCAAAAAGAATATTAATTGTTCTTTTATACTGTCAGTTAAAATAGATACAGATGCACTGAATATGCAGTAGCATCCCAAATAGAGACATACTTGGTATATAAACTATCCACTTGTATGATGCCTGGGAGAGACTATCTACAATTAGGGGTAATAGCAATTGATGTTCACAGTTGGTGTGGAGGGAGCAATGCCAAAACTTGGCACCTTCCTCTCCTATGCCAAAGTGGAGTTGGTGCCACCTACACCTGGTGAGCTGGTTGCTGGAATTGGAGGTCTTGCCAAGCTGGGCAAGTCTGCTGCCACCTTAAGCTTCATGAGACTCACAGTCAAGGTAGGCTTTATTTATGTCACTTTTGAAATTGCAAAGTTTTTGTTTTAAAAGCTTTTCTTTCTCATTGAAATTTAAGAATATGCTGCTAATACTGTGTTAAAATTAAATATATATTATTTAAACTCCATTAGGAATATGTTCACTTCATCACTCAAGTATGACTTGTGTTGGACCATCTAAGATCTGTAGTAATTTTATGGTAAGATACAGGACAAGACAACAGTGCAAAAATATGCTACTGAAGATCAAATCAAACAAATCTACCCACCTAGCATTATTAAATTATCTTCATCTTAGATCTTGTATTTTGGAATTCCACAGTTTGAGCTTTTGCTCCTTACTTACATATCAATATTCATTCAATTCTTAACTCTTCGGATAACGGCAGCATCTCTTGCTTCAGTAGAGATCCCTGCAAGCAAAATCAACCCCATAAGGACCACTGTTCTTCCTGAAGTACATTAGAAATAAATTACTTAGTCTTATATTTAAAATCTTTCATTCTGAACTAGGGTAATATGAAATAACTAGTCATCTTATATTTTAAATCTTTCATTCTGAACTAGGGTAATATGAAATAACTAGTCATCTTATATTTTAAATCTTTCATTCTGAACTAGGGTAATATAAAATAACTAACTAGTCATAATGGGGAATAATGTACACAATATATACATTGCTAAAAAAATAATTTTGTTGCTATGGAGTTATGTTGTCTTGAAGTGAATACAACAGTCAGTAGTGGTACAGTTAACTATCTTGAGTATCCAAAGGGTTCAGCATGTGAGTAATGTATAAATCGTAATTTTGAAGTTGAAATTTTTTTAATAAATTGATGGGGCATTAAAACAGTGAATTGTTATTACCTGGCCATTTTTTAATAGGTTATTACAACTGCTCAAAAATTCCAGTTGTAAAGAAATGTTTGTAGATAGGTCAAGTATGAAGAAATTTGTTGAATATTGAGCATAAGTAGTTGTTTAGTTTAACTTGATACTCATGCTAGTAGAATATTTTTCTTCAAATATTGATGACAATTCATTTATTACTTGATAGATTCATCAATATTTATAGTGTTACTAGACAGTTCCTGTGTAAATTCCAGTTTAGATTTGACTAACTTAAAATTATTCTAAAGATGAATGTATTAAAGACTTATGATGAATTATTGTTTTAAATCGATGCTTTTCATTAATATATACGGAACTTCCATTCTGTACCTGGTCTACCAATAACATGGCCCTGATAGTACCTGTTGAAATTACTTGGTTTAAAAGTGATAAAATTAATGATCTGTGAAATAAAACACATATTTTAGTTGTACCCATGGTACTATCATAATATGAATATTTTTTGTGAATAGTTACAGAACTTCCATTTTGTACCATATATACTGATAATGTGGCCGTTAAAGAGAAGAAAGATAATAATGGAAGAAATTGAGTATTTTATAGTGATGGGGTGCCTCTAGTATCCACAATACAATGCTTATACTACATGCATGCTTGTTCTGATTTCAATTAGAATAGATAGGATAGGAAGTAATGGGATAGACACACTTACAGAGAGGGAAAGAGATGGAGATGAATTGTCAATTATATATGTATAGTATAAGGCTTTGAACAATATATGTGCATGGTTTTATATGTATACATTACCTTAACATACTTTAATTCTGAGAATTGTGCTTTGCCTTGTTTTATCCAGATGTAGTATAGGTACAGGATGAGATTGATAAGCCATGTATTTATTTAGGTCTAACTTCTATATAAGGTTCTATGTTTCCTTTTTAATAGTTTTAATGGAATATAATGCTCAATAAAGTGTAGATGTAAATCCTATTTCCTTTCACCAAACTGAAAAAGTTTTGTGTAAGAAGAATTAACAAAGGTGCTATTGAATGTCAAGGTCAAATGGTTTGTTTACTTGTGTAACTGTATGAAGGTTTGGAAGTAAGGGTGTGTAACATTAAAGCATACTGCAGTCCTTTCTCTTTGCTGAAAGCATGGCCAAAGGCACTAGTCTAGTCATCTAGAACTGCTGTAATTCAGACTACCATTCATTGCTACCATTATATAATTAAAGCCTTGTCTAGTTGGTTTATGTTGCAAAGTCAGCAGCTCCTGCCTGTTCATGCCTTTCTTGTGTAAGTGGAAGGTCCTTTTTTTTATTACTTCTTGATAAAAACTGCCATGTGGTCCAGTGAACTGCTTTAACGCAACGTCTAACACCCACTAATCCTCGTGCATTTGTTGTAGTGCTACAGAGCTTGTTGGTGCAACTGCTATTATTACTCAGAGGAGCAGGCTCCAGCTTCACGAGTCAATCTTTCATCTTACAGAATTGTCTATTTTTTATATTGTGCATTTTAATTTAACTATCTTTACATCATATACTCAAAAGATAAATTTCTATTAATCAAAAATGGGTTTTGCTCAGCACTTGCAATGTTCACTGTACTGAGAGGTACAATAGTATGCTCTAATTATTCAATGCAGAAATTCACCCTAATCTAATATTCATATGAATCGGTCGATATAAACTAATATAGCTTTCATTCATTTAGACTACTTTATATGCATACAAAATTGAACACTTTAATACTTTCATTTTTTCACAGACTATCATGACTTGTTAATATTTTCTGTTGGTATTGATGTATAGCTGCAGCGATTCGATACATTTATCGTGCAAGTATTCCATGATATAACACAAAAATTGCCCCGTCAGTCTCACATCTGTCATCAGTAAAATAATAAAAAGATTACTCAGAGTTCGTAGAACAAAACGTCTCCAAGCTCAAAACCCGATTACTGACATCCAGCATGGATTCATGGAAAAACGTAGCTGCCTAACAAACCTTGACTTTTTTTTGGTGAAGTCAACCGCATATACGATTGTACAGAAGCCGTAGACCTTATACAATATACTCTGCTTTGAAAAGCCTCCAACAAATTTTTTCTCACTTGTTAGGCTAATGGCGCACGGAAGGAAAGGCAATTGCCCTGGAAGGTGTTTGCTAGGGGCTCGGAAATTATCTCCGCCGTTTTTCGAGTATTTGGGGAGCGAAGCCTGGTTAATTTCTGTGGGTTTAGAACTCTGAGCTGTTTTTCTACCTCTTTTTCTGTGAATATGCCGTTTGTCAGAATTTCCTGGAGATTTACAGCATGAGGTTTTGGGTTTTCAGTTAAATCTTCTCGAGTGAACACTGAAGTTAAGTATGTATTGAAATCTCGGGCTTTGCTTTTGTTGGAATTTTTAGTCCTCAGGGTCGATATGGTTCAATAGTCTCTTTTAGTGTGTCATTTACATATATGTAAAAATTCTCTGAATTAGTGTTCGCTTTTCCTACAACTGCATTTTCTGTATTTCGCTTCGTAGATTTTATCTTTTACTTAATGACCCTACAGGTGCTGATATGTACTTGCCGCTGGGGTCCTGTTTTGTGTATTTCAAGTCTTCTGTACGACTATTGCCTGTCATTTATAGGGCGTTTGATTCTTTCTAAAAACAATGGAGATTATTAGTTGGTCTCATTCGTTTCGTTGGCATCTGGTGCTCTGGGGAGGATATGACATTTTATTCAAGTATGAAGCATTCCTCGGCGTTTTTATTCCTCGTTAGTACTTCGTAGTCAAAACTGCCGAGCTCCTCTTTCATTAGTTTGAAGCTTACGTATGTGTAATTTGGGACGTTTTCGTGTCAAGTCCTGGTGTTATGGTCGTGGACTTCGACAGCAAAGTCTATCATATGATCACCCATTTTGTCTGTAACTTTCGGTCAGGGGTCGTTATGACGTGGTCAAGAATGTTTTGTTTATCCAGTTTGTTGACGTGCTACTTCAGGGAATTTGTATTGATTAGATCGATAAGCTTTGATCCAGTGCTGGACTTCGGCGAGGAGTCCAGTTTATGTATGGCAACTTTAGATTTCCCATGCTGTTTCGTGAGAATTGAGGTAAATGTTCGTACTATCAAATTTTGTATAACGATCTTGTTCTCCATTTCGTCCCTCAACGTATAAAAAGTTACTGGTGCCAAAATAAAAGTCTGGTGTAATGGTCTTAAATGATCTGGAGTTCACGGGACACCGGTCATCTTCGTTTCTTATTGTCCATAGATTTTTTTAGTCTTTTTGGGGGAGAGGTTGTATTCATGGTTAAAAAGCAGTTGTGTTAGGTGTTCCGTTAGCTTCTATCCAGCATCGCACAAAACTTCACCGTACAGTGTGGACTTCTTTATTCGCTCCCGCACATCAAGCCACTAGTTGTTTTTTCCGTCTCATCGTAGGTCATTACATGAGCTTTGCTATTGCCCATTGACTTGAGTCTTAATATTTGTTGCCGGTTGTTGCTCCTTTATTAGTTATGGTTTCATGTGGTTCTAGCGGCGAGCCTCTCAGTTCTACAGGTGGGCGCACCGACAACACTTTGAAAGGATTGCTGCGTAAAATTTCGATCTGATCATTTTCGATATTATGTACTGGTTATGGAAACATTGCTGCTTGTCACGGTGCTTCATCGGAAATTAGAGCTGTGGCGTTAGTTCATGATGTACTTCTTCAGTTGCTTCCAGACGGCCTGCTAGCAGTTCCAGTTGTAGGCGAAGTTCGTGAATTTTATGTAATAGATTGTCTAAGACGACCGACGATTTCAAGCAAGCAGAGCAGAAGCGACATTCATCCAAATTGTGATCTATCGTTGACGAATTGCAGGCCTGGCTTGATATTCTTTACAGTATTTTCGCTTTTGAAATGATTCTTGTTTTGGTTAGACCCCAACTTTTGATCGGGCTGCTAACTCTCCATGTTACATTGTTCTCTCTTGTTCTTCAGCGTCTATTTGTAGAATTGCTTACGGATAGTGTTTATTCTCGAATACGTTCTACTTTTGAATTCATAGAAGGCTATTGGAAATAGACGAATTCTATAAATAAGTTTATTTGCATAAAAGTATGCTTATGAAGATTTTGCAGTATAGAAGTCTCACGAAAAGTACACTTTTCACAAAAAAACATAAAATACACAAAAATAATTTGTCTATCGAAAGGTTTTCTATTTTTATTTGCACAGAAGGAATGCGTATGGTTTCTTAAAATTAAAAATTTGTGAATTCAAAAATGGTAGTAGGTAGTAGCTTGAGGGTAACAAACATTAACTTTGATATTTAGAAGGTAGCAGTAGATTGATGTAGTGTAATTAGTGGTAAGGTTTTTTTTAGAGTATGGAGGGGGATGTGAACAGACTAGACGCACACCTAACATCCTAACATGGAGGTTGAGGGTCGCTTTGGGATGCGAGGTACTCCTAGGCGTCGCTTAATGAGATGTTTCCAGTGCTGTTTGGTGTCACGAATTTTAATTCGAAGTTTTCATGTGTTTTAAGCCAGCGTTTCTCAACCTTTGATAACCTATGCATTACCGCAACATCCCCCCACCTCCCCCACGATCAATTGCTAACACGCGTGGCCTTCTGCCCATAAAAAATACAGTTTTATTACATGTCCTAATTAAAAATTAGAAACCGCAATAAAAATTTGCTAAACAATGAAAATCAATGAGACACGGGCTCGTGGGACGAGAGCTCATGTCTTATTATGCAATCGGTGTCAGTTTTTTGGCATCCGCTTGTGGCCTCCGGTTGAGAAATGCTGTTCTAAACTGTTGTTCACTTTTATTTCTCAGTTCTTAGAATAATATTCATGTAAACTCGGTGTGATTTGTTAACTTTGGATTGTTTTTATCTGGTATTCACGCTCGCATAGCTTCGGCGTGTGTCCGTTTCGCAACTGCAGGGGAATGGATGACGCATTTATGTTAAGTTTGTGATTTCTGTTTCGTAAAATGTTTTCTGTTACACTTCAGTAGCGTCTTTCTCGCACATCCATTCAGTGGTGAGAGGGTAACTGTCTTGTAATGTAGTAGTAGGGTGGATACCTCGACCCGGACAGTTTGTGCATGGTGCTTGAATTTAGTACAGTTTTCCACAATTCATTTCGCCGCTTCTAATTTTCACCCTTTATACTAAACGCTTTTTGTCTCTTATTGAACCAGGTGTGTTGTCATAAAGATGTCAATGGTTTCAGCCTTCGGAGCGGTCTTTTCTTGAGCTTTTAGCGCGTGCGCGTTCATAACTCGTAATATTAAATAGCCAAGTAACTTTTAGATAGCGCATGGTTTTGTAATGACGCAGGGAAATGTACTGTCTTCTGTTCCTTCTTTGTGTGCCTTATCCACGAATGCCTACAATAACTTTTGCAGTCTATGGTTACCATGCAAATGATTAACCTCTTGAGCGTAATACTGAGGTAATGTCTTCCACATGTTTTCATTGGTGTGAGTTCGTCGGTGTCTTGCAAACGATACTAGAAAAATGTTTTAAGCAGACTAAGACACGACTTTTATAACTCACGTGAACTTTTTGTACAGGAAGCGTGGGTGAACACCCTCGTAGCAACGGAAGTCGTTTGCTGGTTCTTCGTGGGCGAGTGCATCGGCAAGGGCAGCATCATTGGGTACCAGGTGTAGTCTTCTCAACATCCCCTTCCCGATTGTAATATACCAACAGAATTTCGTAATAAATTATACTGATCACCATTTTTAGATTCACTTTTGCATCGCACTACTTGATAAGAAGTGTGAAGAAAATATACTACAGTTTGAATAATTTACTGCATATGTATGTTGCTTTAACGACCATCATTACGTCACGTAAAGATGAGACAAAGAAATGGCTTTAAGAGAGTCAAGAGCCCACCGAAATGAATTGATTCACAAGACGTCTCGGGAATGAATTGCAGTCTATCACAGCTTTAAAAATTTGCTCACGCAACCTATCATTTCTCAAGCAGAGCGAACTGAATACCTAAGTGTATCCGTCACAAGCACTCGATTAAAAGTTCCGTGCTACCGAAAACACTTTCCTACATTGAAGTAGACCTCACTAAAAAACTTATATTCACTCTTAGCACAATACCTCTCCTTAGCACAAGTTACACGCGAGGGTACGTTACAAACTTAATCACATTGATTAACAAGAGATTTTGTACAGATGGTCTCCGGTAAATGGAAATGGAGACGATTCTCATGTTTTCAGATAAATGGTGAGGAAATATTTTACAACAGCAAAGTAATTCATTGTTGAACTGTGCCTTGGTTACCTCTTTACAATGAAGAAAATATCAACCAACTTCACTACGAAAATGCATAAATTAGTTGAGCTACGGTGAATGTAGTCTACGCATTTATGGTAAACAGATATGTAATAGAAATTACATTTTGCATAAATCACTTGACCACTTTTGGCTCATTCTCCAGCAGTCATAGAGCGCAGGTCTAATTTTGTCGAGTCACGCTCGTACATTACTTTACAATAGATTGAAGGGCTCAAAGAGCTGTACGTCCTTAATTCTCTGTAACAAAGAGCTTGAATAATATGAAAATTGAAAGAACGTTGTGTAATATACGCAAGCATGTAAACGGATGTACATTCAGAAGAGAAGATACAACGAAAGAAAATTTCAAGTTACTCACGGGCTAAATTTTGTCCCCTGATTAGTTTGAATCAAAACTGTTTGCTGAAATAGTTAACCTATGGCAATTCTTCTTTAATTGTAAAATTGTGTAATCTTCATGAATTTGAGGCATCAAACTCGAGCGTTTAAATGATCCTGCTTGCAATCATTTAATTGACCCTTTATATTAGAAAATTAATAGGTTTCTACACTGGTTTTATCAAAAATGTCTTCTTCAATATTCAACTGCGATAGATGATCAGGAAAAAGTAAGCAAGTATTTAAAAATTCTAGTAAAAAAAGCAAATTGATTCTTTCATCTCACAAGAACGCCACATCTTCATCACTGCAAAAAAAATCCCCAACAATCGTAAATAGACGGTTAACAAGTTTACGAAAGCAAGTTGAAGCAGAGAGAAAACTTGAAAAATAAGTACGCCCACATCAAGTCAATAGCCAACAGAAAGTGTTTTTGCATGTCATGACTGCCAATAGCACATGCGTTCAGTGCCTCCACACAAAGACGAAACGCAACTTCAAAAGATGCAACACGCAGACAAACATGTCCTGCCAGGCTTACGCGTCTAGGTTATTCTGGTCGCAACAATTGACTACCTGAAGAAGGATCATTTTATTTACAAGAAATTCCTCCCTATGATCTACACAGCATAGTCGAACCACAACTAAGCCCTACATTAAAATTGAATTATGCTAACTGCGACCGTGTACCAACATCTTGTGCACCAATGGTTGAAGTTCAAGCAGCTCTCTTGGTATCGTAATGAACACCTGGAAATAAACTAAATTTAAAAAACTAACCACTCGAAGAACATAGTACACAACACCTCCCACGAAAAAAGAAATTCAAAGTGAAAGAAGCATTTGCTTCGTGTGCCCACGTCCACCATCTGAGCTAATAGGATGAGCTCACACATGTAGCTTTATGCTGAAATGTTTAAGAAATTTCGTCGGTTAATCCTCAGCCTTAAGGCACAGAGCTCCTCAGCCTCTACTTAGAGCCAGGTTCATGTATCAGACCTTCGATAAAATTCATTGCACTTGAGAATCTTCCATTAAATTTTGGTTTTCACTTGACATTCATGTACGTCCTCCTGGCATGTTTTTATTATAAAGAGCCGAATGCATCTGTATCTCAACCTCTCACTGGTTTTCTAATAATTCCTAATGTTTTACAATTTGTTCATGCAAGTTATCACAATGTCCACACTATCTCAAACCTCTGACTTAAACTTTTCGTCCTTCGTATCATTTATCAAATTGTATCATCGCAAGCATTTTTTTAACACCTAAATTCTTCTGCCTTGTAGCACTCTCGTTTCAAAGTTTTAGAAAAAGTTCCACTTACATTTTGACTACCTCATGCAACCTTCCACACAGTATTTCTTTCATTTCCTCAGCAAATGACACCTCAATAATATTCTTTCCTCAATTTTTAAATATGCCGAGATGCTTGCCCGGAGTTATTAAAATATCTTTCTTTCAGCTTATGTTTATGAATTCAAATACAGTGGTACCACGACATACGAGTGTCCTACCTTACGAATTATTTAACATACGAATGGTCATTTGGTTGATTTCCGCCCATGGACTGAACCAAAAAACATTCGTATGTTGGGCGGAAATCTGAACTAAATGACCATTCGTATATTAAATAATTCGTAAGTTACGACACTCGTATGTCGAGGTACCACTGTAGTGGAAAATGTTTGCGGACTAGCGATTATTATTAACTTTTAGCTAGGTTTGGGATCGCACTTTGTTCCCTCCGTGGAGGGAGAACGCGATAGCTCAAGAAACAGGAACAGCTTCTCTAACGCAGCACGAACAAACTGGAGAGTTACTGGGTTGAGTGAGAGCTACTTACTCAACGGCGCTCTGACTAAAAAAAAAAGGACAAAAAGAATGACTGAGAGCCAGTGTTTCAGATAAACTACAACCTGAACTTTTTCCATAATCTTATGCTTTGACTGTACAGCACATAAATGCTGACAATATACTTTAGAGGTTAGATGCATTTTAGCTAAATTATTAGAATGGTCATTGATGCATAAAAAATGCAATGTAGTTCAAACATTATTCAACTTCCTTCAAAAATGCAAAGCACATTAGCACATGCACAAAATACTTGTTCCCATGAGATACACCTGCATGGTTCCAGTATATATCTTTGTTAAAAATCTACAAGTAAAATGGTAATAAGGAGCTCAACTTTCCTTATGATAAAACAGGTTTCCTTAAATTCTGTAAACTGAAGAGCAGAAATATCACGAAAACACTTGATGCATAAATATACTGCAATTTTTAAGTGGATTTTAGGACCTAACTCGTTCAGCCGAATGTGAAATACCTTTGCCAAGTCCGTACAAGAATTCTGTGATGAGCACCGAGCGTCTACAGGTCCATAGGTCCAGGCAGACTGAT
>VCRD01009974.1:0-13381 GCA_006783055.1 Trinorchestia longiramus | reverse complement strand
GACAGGTAGACAGGAGTGGACTGAGATAGGTAGAGATGAGTGGACTGAGACAGGTAGACAGGAGCGGACTGAGACAAGTAGACAGGAGTGGACTGGGATAGGTAGACAGGAGTGGACTGGGACAGGTAGACGGGGTCGGCTTAGACAGTTATGCTACTTGACAGATAATATCAGTGTTGCCAGTGTTGACAGCTGCTACCAGTGTTGACAGCTGCTACCAGTGTTGACAGCTGCTACCAGTGTTGACGCCTGTCAGGGAGCCTGGTGACAGAATATCTGACAGGAGACGGTGTGGCGATATGTGCTTTATCTCTACACGATTATAACGTAAATACACAATAATTACGAGCATCAATTGAATTTTTCCAAGGTGAATGTATTACATACACATTTTACGGTAAATGAAAAGCAATTAATTTTTCATAACGTGAGAGAGAGACGTCGCAAATTGGAGGAATTCAAACCCCCTGACATGAATGATCTATTATGCATCAATGAGGCCAACACAAAAAGGGTATAAACGGCATTAATAAGCCTAACATTTACTGGAAAAACACACGGAAAATAGAATAAGGCAATAGGAACGAGCCGTTTGGCCCATAATACATAATACATAAATACACGAAGAACACGTAAAATTATTATGAAATCGAGGTGATCCATCTGCTCAACCCAACCTATTCCAGTCACAATAATTAAACAAATCATATAAAGCCAAGTAGTTGCGGAATTGAACTCTGTTCCATCTAACGACACATTCCAAGTACACGCGAACACGACAAAATTCACTGAAAAATCTCTTCAATCCCTTCACTTGATCTCACCCTTAATACGTAACTAAATACACTTTCATGAATTAATAATCACTGCAATATCATCAACCAGATTCACTGACAAAAATTATTCAGTTGACTCTTGACGACTAACAAAGCGAAGGATTACGTTACACTTCGTGGTCGACCACGTAGCCACCGTGGTCGAGTGGTCTACGGCTAGTGTTGTGTGTCAGGTCTCTGCTTCATGCGGAAAAACCGCGGGTTCGAATCCGGCCATGAATGCGAGATGTTTCTCGTTGCTTCTTCGTGCCGTGAGCTCGCACATATCGGTAAGGCTTACTGGGTAAGCAGTCATGGCCCATGGACACGCCCGTCAAACCTCCCGGGATCATGGAGCTTCATCATCACCCCTACTCTAAGAATGTTAATCTTAAGAATTTGAAAAATCAATGTACTAAATGTCTATGTACTGTGTACTCGATTGGAAATAAAGATTGTTTTTTTTGTGTGTTTGTCGTTCATCACACGTACGTACACACACACGGAAAAGCCCTACGCGTAGCGTCCTGTTGTTTACACTTTATGTGTGCGCTTCACCCGCGGGTTTCCAACCTCCATTGGTTTAAGAGGCACAAATTAAAGTTGTATTAATTAATATTTTCACTTGGTTCCTGTTGTCGATATTCCGAAGTAATCACGTAGATATTAAATCCAATCTGCGCTGAAATCACGGCCTCTGAGTTAATTACTGGCGAAACTTTATCCAGTTTTATTTGAACTTTTCCAAGGATCCAATGACTCCCAAAAGTAGAAGTCGTAGTAGATTTGGCAGTACTAGTAGTTACTGTAAATATTGTGAATCCCAATAGCTCCCGTAGTTTCCGTAGATCTCGTTAGATTCCGCTAGATCCTGATCGAACCCGAAGATCTCGTAGATCTCGTAGATCCCTCTCTAATATGAGAGAAAAAATCCTCCGTAAGTGCATGCCTTGATAGAGGTGCCCTACTACGCTAATGCTTTGATAGAAGTGACCTATTACGTTTATTTCTGTTTCCTATCCCAGAAGTAGTCTTACCTCCCAACGATGCTTCTGTCTTTGGCTTCCATGAAATTGGCTGCTTGCCCTATCTTGTCTTTGCCCGGTGCTTCCTCGACGTGTCCCCTGTAGAATCGTTGTCGCTTCTAGTACTCGCGCTCACACTATGACGCCTTGCTCTTTTTGACCTCCCTTGGTTTCCCGACTGCTGCTTATATAATCCGTTGGTGTTTTCTAGAAAAATGCCTTCTGACTTTTAGCCCCTCCTTTCGCATTCTGTCTTGCTTTGACATGTGCCGTGTCCTTTTTGACCGTTAGTTTCTTCAATGCCTCTCACGTTTCGAGTCTCTCGCAGAGCATATTTCATCTGCTAAGCGTTCAGAACTGCATGCATTGCATGATAGCGTGCTGTGATGTTTGTATTTTTGCCTGCGACGACGGTTGGGCCTCAATGGCTCTGGCTCTGTGGTCCAACTGCTCGGGTACGTTCACCTTCACAAATCCTTAACGCGTTGCCTCCGATTGCCTGGCTGGTGTAAATCTTCACTTTGTACGCATAGTCACTAGAAGGATCTGAAAAAATTACAGAACCTAACCTTAGTGGTCCACATACGTACCACTTCGGAGTCAACGTGTTAAACGTTAACACATCATTATTACACATCATTTACATTATCACTACTATCACCACATCACTACTACCATCACACAGAATGTCTGACAGGAGACGGAAGGACAGAATGGAGCCAGACAGAACAGTCACTTGTTCTCATCGTGGCTGTTGCGTTTATTATATATTTGTTTATTTATAAAGAAGTAGTTCCTGTGGAAATTCCAAGGTGTAAAAGTATTGAAACCAAGAATTTTTCAATCCATAATTGCGTTACAAGTTTGATTAGATTTGACTAATTTGTAATTATGATGAATTAGAATGTATTAAAGATATATGACGAATTATTGTGTTTTAAAGAAATATTTTTAATGAATAATGACTTTCATTCTGTAACTTATCTACAGATAACATTACCTAGATAGTACCCGTGGAAATTCCATAGTTTAAAAGTGATAAAATTAAGTATCTATGATATATAATACATTTTTCAGTTTCATCGGTGGGACTATCAGACCCTGAATATTTTTCATAAATATATACCGAACTTCCATTCTGTATTTTATTTACCATAACATTTCCGCAGAAATTTCACGGTTTAAGTGTGATGAAATTAAGGATCTATGAAACAAAGTACATATATCACTTCTACATATAATATAAATCAGTTAAATATACATATTTAATAGAGTGACGGAACGAAAGTCGAAGTGATTATTTACTCTAGATTCTGATTTTAGTTAAATGATTTTTCTTCAATTTTAAATTGGAAGAAATGGGACAGATACACACATATAGAGATATAAATAGATGGAGAGAGAGAGAGACAGATAGAGAGAGATGGAGCTACGCTGTGTATTATACAAGTAGATGCTGATAAAAATATGATCAGTGTTATCGTTAGTTGTCATACACGCTGGAGAGCAACTGCATGGAGCATCTCTCATGAATTCATCAGTCCTTGCAACAACGCTGGAACCTGCGCTTGCTCTCAAAGGATCAGCCAGTTTCATGTGATGTTATTAATAAAATCTACGCACAATGACTGTGCTGTTCATCATTAAATGAGCCCCGTTCATGCTGAAGTGACCACATTTGTATGATTTTCAAACCCTCTTACGTCTAAAGCCCTCAGATATTCAGTCTTCTGCCGGCCGCGGTCCGGTGCAGAGTTTAGGTGTGGGTATCGTGCAGTAAATCGAGCCTCCGGCGCCCCGCTTACCAGCAGCGCTCAAGTCGCTCGGGCGCTGACACGTGGCGCTGGGCACTAAAATTCAACTTTATTCTACGTGAAATGACCGAAAATTGAGGATTATTGATTTGATAAAAATTATATTTTTCTCAAGGCTGCAAATGAATTAACTGCAGGATATTCGAAAAGATTTTTGAATGAATACTAGGCACAAAATACAGGGTTTCATAAAACATGTGAGCTTTTTGAAATTGAGCGAGTGCAGTCGAAGAGCCATGCTAATTAAATATTATGAATTTTTGATAGACAATCATGCACATTCATATGAAAGCGGAAAACTATTTTAATTTAGATGAGGCAGAAATTGGTTGGTTGAGGCGCAAATTGGTTGGTTGAGGCGGAAATTGGTTGGTTGAGGCGCAAATTGGTTGGTTGAGGCGGAAATTGGTTGGTTGAGGCGGAAATTGGGGCCTGAAGAAGGCATGCAGTAAGTCTCTAGACTCTAATGATGAGGTCACCTCCTTATTTATTAAATAACTAATTAATTTTCAAATGTCTCAACATTACGTAATTGTTCAAGTTTTTTGCGTGTTAAAATTCTCTAAAAGATGACACTCATTTTACTAAAAACGTCAAAAAAATTTTACTCGAAACATTCAGCAATCATTTCAGTGCAAATACGAAGCCAATTTACTACAAGACATCAAACAATTATTCCACTATATAATAATACAGAGTTTGTTGCTTGCTTGGTCCGTGTCTCTGTGACGCTCTTAAGGATTTAGATAGGAGGAAATTCGGTAGGGTATACATGTATTGTGAGCATTGTATTGTGGATACCAAAGGCACATCCTTCAATGTGGAAACTCCTTCGCAAAGCCCGCGTCCACTGGCAAATTAAACAAAAGAATTCAGTAAAAAACACGTGAATTTTCACGTGTGGGTCTACTAGTTTTACCACAAACATGAATCAATCATTTTACTAAAACGTCAAGTAATCATTTAATAAAAACATCAAGCAATTATTTTGCTACAAAACAAGAAAAAATCATTCAGCTAACAACATCCAGCAATCATGTTGATAAAAATCTCAGACAAACTTTTTACTTAAAAACATCAAATAATCATTTACCATAAACACGAATCAATCATTTTACAAAAAAGAATGAAACAATAATTTTATTACCAAATAAGAAACAATCATTCTACCAAGAACATCCACCAATCAATTCATTAAAAACATCAAACAATCATTCTAATAAAAATATCAAGCAATCAATTCACCACAGAACAAGAAACAATTATTCTACTAGAAACATCAAAAAATCATTTTACTAAAAACATCCAGCAATAATTATACTAATAACATCCAGCAATAATTATACTGATAACATCCAGTAATAATTATAGTAATAACATCCAGTAATAATTATACTAATAACATCCAGTAATAATTATACTAATAACGTCCAGCAATAATTATACTAATAACATCCAGTAATAATTATACTAATGACGTCCAGCAATAATTATAGTAATAACATCCAGCAATAATTATAGTAATAACATCCAGTAATAATTATACTAATAACATCCAGCAATAATTATACTAATAACATCCAGTAATAATTATACTAATAACATCCAGTAATAATTATACTAATAACATCCAGTAATAATTATACTAATAACATCCAGTAATAATTATACTACAGAACATGAAGCAATGCCAGATTTCGATGATGACGTGACCAGACAAAAGCAATACTCAATAAATTACAGTTACATGAAAAAACTTACAGATTATCTGAAAGATAAATAATTATTAGCAACTTTTTTAAAAATTTCAAAAATTAATTCCTGAAATAATAGAATCATTCAACAATTAGTTTGATTACTGGGCTGTTTGTGAGATATCGCTAGTGACACGTGATGGTGAATAGTAACGTGATGGTGAATAGTAACGTGATGGTGAATAGTAACGTGATGGTGAACAGTAACGTGATGGTGAACAGTAACGTGATGGTGAACAGTAACGTGATGGTGAACAGTAACGTGATGGTGAACAGTAACGTGATGGTGAACAGTAACGTGATGGTGAACAGTAACGTGATGGTGAATAGTAACGTGATAGTGAACAGTAACGTGATGGTGAACAGTAACGTGAACCCAGTATATGGCGTACAAATACAACTAATACACAGCTCAAAGACTGGTATCGTAACTTCGCTGCTTGTCAGACTTGTTTTCCATGTGATCATTTAGTTTCCTCCTAAAAGGTCTTCTGTTCCACACAAACAAAGAATTATACGAGGGCTGTTCTTTTCAACCTCCAAAGGGCTATAAATAAAGTAAATTTACATAACCTAATGATTTTATTACCAAAAGTACTGTAGGGTCCTACTTGTTTCTTTAAATAATCGACAAAAGGAATATAGCCTGATTGACCGAGGTACGAGCAATTGAACATGGTTGCTACAATCGATGCTCCCGTCAAATGTGAGTTACGAAGAGTAATTATTTTTCCGCAAGCAGAAGAACGTAGTGCTGCTGAAACCCATCGCAGAATGAGCAAAGTGTACGGTGACAACTTTATGAGTGAGGGAAGTGTACGGTGACAACTTTATGAGTGAGGAAAGTGTACGGTGACAACTTTATGAGTGAGGAAAGTGTACGGTGACAACTTTATGAGTGAGGGAAGTGTACGGTGACAACTTTATGAGTGAGGAAAGTGTACGGTGACAACTTTATGAGTGAGGAAAGTGTACGGTGACAACTTTATGAGTGAGGAAAGTGTACGGTGACAACTTTACGAGGGAGGGAAGTGTACGGTGACAACTTTATGAGTGAGGAAAGTGTGAAGGAATGATGTAGAAAATTTAAAAAAAGGGGAAGCGACGTTCATGAAGAAGGTAGACTAAGGTGCAAGTCCTTGCCTATACCTCAGCCACTCGGACCGTATTAGTTTTGATGATTATGTAGGAAAATAAGTAAAACCCTGCAGTACTTTTGGTAATACAATTATTATGTTATGTAAATTTGCCCTTTTTTATAACCTATCGGACGTTGAAAAAAATGGCTCTCATACAAGAGTGTCAGTAGTAGCGATGGATATGTGTACATCTACTTCTGCATTTAACTGCTACTATCAGATAATTTAGTTTCAATTCTTATAAAGTAACTCACAGAACAAATGGGAAAATGTTCATTTGTGTAATAATTATTATGAATTGACGAAGAAATTCTGTGTAATATTAAATGACATAACATAATTCTAGGAGCAACAAAGTTCCCCTGTGGCTTAACTGTGTTTTAAAATGTGTACGCTTTGTTTTGATTACACTTCAAAAATCTCAGTTCTTTAGTTTTCGCTCTGACTTCTTTTGATCTTCGTTCTGCCGTCCACCATGAGCACCGAAATGAAAACCTCGTTCACATGACGAGAAAATGTGAGCTTTAATTTTCAGTAGATAACATTTTGGAGATTTCAGAACGCTTCTTTACTTCAGTAGAAAATTTGCTTGTGTCAGACTTAGGCATACCGACTCACCTGCTTAGTTTCTTGCATTATTTCAAGAAATTCAATATTTTCAGCTTTTGAAAGAGACGATACGAGAGAGACCTTTGGTTTTAACGAGTACCGTTATTGATTTTTTCTCTCTCAGGTCTTGGAAGTGGCAGAGTTGTGTAATGATGCGTGTCTTCTGTGTATCCTCGTCTGCGTGTTAATTAAGGTTATTCTTTACGTATTATTGATTAAGGTGTATATACATCATATGAACAAAGTTATACTACCTGCTGTCACTGGTACAACACGCTGGTGCTGATCAGACGGCTACCAGTAGCCGTCAAAATGTCTTCTAACGAAGAGAAGTCTTTAGTCTTTTTGACGGGCCTAGTTTTTGTGAGCTATAAAGGCTGAGGTCCATTTTATATGACCCTTGAATTCTGCACCGGCTACTAAACCCATTTATGGACTACAAAAGCTGGAGACTGTTAGCCGTGCTTATCTCTAAACTTGAGTGCTGGAGCTGACCTATATCAGTATGTAGGGATAAATGTTATCGTCTGTAGAGATAAATGTTATCGTCTGTAGAGATAAATGTTATCGTCTGTAGGGATAAATGTTATCGTCTGTAGGGATAAATGTTATCGTCTGTAGGGATAAATGTTATCGTCTGTAGGGTGAATGTTATCGTGTGCAAGGTACATGTTATCGTCTCTAGGGATAAATGTTATCGTCTGTAGGGCAAATGTCATCAGCTTTACGGTAATTGATTTGATCATTTTAACTAAACATTATAGATTGACTTAGGTTTACACTTTTTTCAATCCACGCTTGATGGCTTCACAATATTCGCTAATGTTCTTTAACCTATAAATAAATGAAACAACTATACGAACAAAGTGTGGTTCTCACACGCATGCTATCGGTACAACTTTGGTTCACAATTCTGGTGTGTTAAGGTCTGGAGAATATGGGTGGCATGAATTAAGGACAACGTTTAGATGATTTGCTGTACAGCCGTTAGGAGGAATTTGAATATTTAAACATTTAAGAGTTATTTAAGTATTCTGAAATTAAAATTTATGTTCACTGAACAGTAATTTTGTCATTTATTATCATAGCGCTTGATTTATTATACATTTAGATTATACACATGACTGCTCTCCTCACAAAAGAGTGTTAAAACATGCAATACCTAAACCTAAATTTCAATAGAAAAATTCAAATATAATTTTTCGAAATGTTTTATGTGTTTTACTGCACTGGAAAATCTTGTGCAAAACGTATGTGTGCAGTGCATATGTTTTTGTAGAGAAATATACAGTAACTTCATACTGTACATTTTACTGTAACTGCATATTGAAATGTAGAACACCTTTACACAGTGTATTGTACTGTAACTGTACGTTGAAATGCACCACACCTTTATACAATGTATTGTACTGTAACTGTACATTGAAACATACAACACCTTGACACTGTACACTGTACCCGTCAACATATAAAACATTACACAAGTTTCAGTACAGTTTGTGCAGTTCTACAATGCGTTTGGACAGACTGTATGTGTGTGGTGAGAAGTCTTACAGTGGTACAGTTTTTGATCTCTCATGACTGGTACTGTATAGTAACAGTCATAGGGCCTATATTAATATAGGTCATTATTTCATCATGTTATTGTAGGTCATTATTTCATCATGATATTGTAGGTCATTATTTCATCATGATATTGTAGGTCATTATTTCATCATGATATTGTAGGTCATTATTTCATCATGTTATTGTAGGTCATTATTTCATCATGTTATTGTAGGTAATTATTTCATCATGATATTGTAGGTCATTATTTCATCATGTTATTGTAGGTCATTAGTCATAGGTACTATTCTGTGTAGCTGAATCTTTCACGAACGCTGTACACTGTATACTGTATACTGTGTGTGTGTGTACTCACAATATACTTTAATGCATAGAATATTGCGCTGGTTACTACTATATTTATTACACAGTTTATTGTACAGTTTACTACGCACTTTACTATACAGTTTACCACACAATTCACGATACAGTTTACTACACAGTTTACTGTACAGTTTACTACACAGTTTACGACACAGTTTACTGTACAGTTTACTACGCACTTTACTATACAGTTTACCACACAATTCACGATACAGTTTACTACACAGTTTACTGTACAGTTTACTACACAGTTTACGACACAGTTTACTGTACAGTTTACTACGCACTTTACTATACAGTTTACCACACAATTCACGATACAGTTTATTACACAGTTTACTGTACAGTTTACTACACAGTTTACGACACAGTTTACTGTACAGTTTACTACACAGTTTACTGTACAGTTTACTACACAGTTTACTGTACAGTTTACTACACAGTTTACGACACAGTTTACTGTACAGTTTACTACGCACTTTACTATACAGTTTACCACACAATTCACGATACAGTTTATTATAGAGTTTACTGTACAGTTTACTACACAGTTTACTACACAGTTTACGACACAGTTTACTGTACAGTTTACTACACAGTTTACTACACAGTTTACTGTACAGTTTACTACACAGTTTACTACACAGTTTACTGTACAGTTTACTACACAGTTTACTGTACAGTTTACTACACAGTTTACTACACAGTTTACTGTACAGTTTACTACACAGTTTACTGTACAGTTTACTACACAGTTTACTACACAGTTTACTACACAGTTTACTACACAGTTTACTACACAGTTTACTGTACAGTTTACTATACAGTTTACGACACAGTTCACTGTACAGTTTACTGCACAGTTTACTACACAGTTTACGACACAGTTTACTGTACAGTTTACTACACAGCTTACTACACAGTTTACTACACAGTTTACTGTACAGTTTACATCAAATAATTACACCAGGAATTGTACACCAACTGAATAAACTGTGACCAGCTTCAGCATCACAACACAACTGCCACAGACACAGAAAGAGGCTCACATTAACAACAAAAATGAGTAAACAAAAATCAGATCCATTCAGCATAAAAATAAATAAAGTGAAAAGATAGAAAAAATCACGACACTGATCAGAGTTGTAAAATAATTTCAATTTTTAATTACATTTCAGGGAACGATTGTTTACCAAATATTAGATTTCACGGCAGTGAAAGATTGGCGTTTTTATGAAATATTTTGTAGGTGTGTTGAAGGGAAAGTTTGAGGCGCGTTCGAAATTAATATCTCAAAAAGATTTGTGGAAGTGGATGCAGAAAACTAAAGTGAAGTGAAATACGAGTTAGAAATAAAGCTCGTTTTAGTAAATCAGCCATTTTTAGTGCATTATTTCAGTTCAAAACTTTGTCAGCGTAGTAAGCAAAGATTAAATAGCTGCTATTCCTCCCACTGCTGTGTACTGTGAACAACTGGTGTATTTTTATCAGTGTTGTGTAGTGTGAACAACTGGTGCATTGGTGGTGGTGGTGAAGGGGCCGAGAGGACGAAGATGGTGGACCTGGTGAGGTTAACTGCTCTCTACACCCTCACCACAGGTATGTTCCTGGATCTGTAATACATTTACTGTATCTGTAATTAATATACTGTATCTGTGATACACTAGTGCCCTCTGCTGTATCTGTGATACACTAGCGCCCGCTGCTGTATCTGTGATACACTAGCTGCTGTATCTGTAATACACTAGCGCCCTCTACTGTATCTGTGATACACTAGCGCCTTCTACTGTATCTGTAATACACTAGCGCCCTCTGCTGTATCTGTGATACACTAGCGCCCGCTGCTGTATGTGAGATACACTAGCGCCTTCTACTGTATCTGTAATACACTAGCGCCCTCTGCTGTATCTGTGATACACTAGCTGCTGTATCTGTAATACACTAACGCAACTCACTCACAATAGTTACAGAGAGACGAAAAATAAAATTCAAATTGAAAAAAATATGCATTGTATAAGATATACGTTAACTAAGTAGTACGCGTGAAAATTCCACGGTTTAAAAGTGATAAAATTAAGAATCTATGAAATAAAATAAGTTTTTCACTTTTACACGTAAAATAATTGAATATACATATTTAGTGAAGTAAGGGGAACAGAAGTTAAAAGTCATTTACTTCAGATTCTGATATCAGTTCAATAATTTTTCTTCTGTAATGAGTTGGAAAATATGGGACGGACACACACAGTTCAAGAGAGAGAGATGCAGATACAATGTGTATCATACAAGTAGAGACTTCATGGTATCAGTTTTCCTCATGAAACCCATCATTTGAAGGGACATTTAATTGAAATTACAACCATTCAATTGTGCTGCATTTGCTTCTTCATATGCTGCACATTAATTTAAATTAATTTTCACTGAAGGAAGTTACGCTACAGAGACAGAACTCAGTTCCTCTCCATGTTTTGCTGACACTGTGTCAAGCTGAACACTTTTTTAATTAACATTAAGTTTTTCAATTAACACGATATCACTTTTGTGATGAACATGTAGTATAAGTTTTTCAGTAAATGAATTTTCTTTTGGGGCTTTGAAATGTTTCATTGAGCTGGATGATGCATTTTCTTAGATCAATTCTTTTTTGTGTGTTAATTTTTGAGACCATAGGTTCACCCTCTATACATTTTATCCTTTTTCTTCTAAGTTTCATTTATTGTGCTTCTTCATTAACGCAAATATATTTTGTCCATTTCTCTCCCCATTGCCCTCATTCTCATTTTCTTCCCCCTCCCCCCAGCTTTCCATTTCTTATTCTCTCTTTCTGTCCCCTTTCTTTCCCTCTATTCTTCCCTCTTTCCTTCACTCTTTACTTCCCATTTTCCTTCCTTTTACCCTTCCCTATTTCTTTCATCATTACCTTCCATCTTTCCTTCCATATTTCCTCTCCTCTTTACTCCTCTCTTTCTTTCTCCCTTTCCTTCCCGCTTTCCTTCCCTATTTCTTTCCATCTCCCACGTATTAATCAAAACTAAAACAAATTTTTCCTAAAACATTTCAAAACAATCTACGGAGTCTGGTCCCAGCTTTCATTAACTTCCCTCTTCAGAACACCGCCATAAAAATGAACACAAACAATAAGAGTTGGCCGATGAAGCGTCTTTAGTTATCACTCCAGATTTCAATGTAGCGATGCAAAGGAACATCAATTCGAAATTTTTTTTTGAATAAAATGTATATTGCTTTCTGCTCTTTCTACCATTTTGTGGAAAATATTTTTTCCTAGTCGATACGTTATATATGAGAGCAAGCTCTGGATTTTCTGGTAACAGTAATAATTTTCCTTGATCTTTTATATTCATTCTTTTTTCAATTCCGACAGTGCTAGTTGACTCTTGTAAAAGAATCTCCTATTTTGCAATAAGTTTCTTTCTTTCCTTTCCCAGTCAACGCTAACTTACTAGAGAATTTCGATACTGAAGTGAAAGAAGAATGTTTCTATATTTTAATCTTTTAGATGTACAGCATTTTCTGGTCAAAAATTTTTGTACATTACGATAACTTCCAAAACTTTCACAATAATCGTGCAGTGGTTGACTTTATTTTTTACTGAATTCATGATCCTAAATTTATCAGTAATTATCATGATCTTGATTGTGATGATCACTAGATCATGATAGTGATGATCACTAGATCATGATAGTGATGATCACTAGATCATGATAGTGATGATCACTAGATCACAGCAGAGGTACTGGGTTCTTGGCTCCCCCTCACCATGGCCCCTCACCACACCCCCTCACCACGCCCCCTCAACACGTGCTAACGAAATTGAATTAAAGTTATTCGTTTAATTTTTTTCTCTGATGTTCAGAAATAAGGTCGTCCTCTTTTTTTCCCTGTCACCACATGCTTTAATTTTTCAGTGTTTACCACCAAAATGCTCTTCAGTCAACCATGAGCAATTCAATTTCAAACAATTAAGTCCCCCATATATTCCAATATATTTTCCACAAAATATTTTCATTGGTGGTAAAAAATAATGACGGGTACGTGAAGCGTTGGATTGACCGATCAAATGAGGCCATGTACATAAATGGATCAATCAAATGAGAGACAAATGCTTGAAGGGCAGCTGCCAAATGCCAGGGTCTTTAGAAATGCAGAAGCGTCGTTGGTATTCATGTGTTACTCACCATGCAGAAGCGTCGTTGGTATTCATGTGTTACTCACCATGCAGAGGCGCCGTTGGTATTCATGTGTTACTCACCATGCAGAGGCGTCGTTGGTATTCAT
>VCRD01009972.1:0-13391 GCA_006783055.1 Trinorchestia longiramus | reverse complement strand
ACAACTAGACTTCCTCATTGAGTGCATGGAGATTGGGAAACAATGAAAGGTAGGCCTTAATTTTGTATCAGACACGAAAACCAATTCGAATAAACACTAAGAAGAAGCGTCAAGCTCTCAAACCGAGATGTTGAAACGTCTGGACCATGACAGTTGGACTTGACCATGACACAAGCAATGCTAAAGTCGTCAATGGCAAGATACTGAAACGGTGATAGGCTTAACCGCTCTTCAAGGAACACACCAAGCTGAATCAGACATCATGGAGGAATTAGATACTGGATAAACACTGGATGAACTCAGCAAGGCTATTGACAGCTCAACCTACGTCTAAGCCCATAAAAATGATAGTATACATCAGATCTCACCAGGCGCTGCTAGGCCGTTTTTCTGCAGCGTGTACACCGCCCTCTTTGCCAGTACGAATGAAGGTGAAGTGTAAAAGACACCAAAGATCGTCAACTCGTATACGAAAATTACGACATGAGAGACTACAACAACTACAGAGGTATCTTTCTCTTGAGCCACGTTGGTAAACCGTATGCCAGAGTCCTGTAAGAATTATTTCATCAGTTTGTGATTCGTGTATGCCCTGAGTTCCAATGAAGTTTTCGGGCAGAACGTTCCACAGTAGACGTGACCGTTTTCATTCTTCAACTATAGAAGAAGTGCAGGGAAGAGCAGAAGCTACTCAACGTTGTCTTTGTGGATTTAACCAATTCCTTTGCCATGGTTAGGTGGGGTGGACTCTTCAATATTCTCCAGAAAATAGGATGTTTTCGCAAGCTTCACAACACAGTCCAATTTTTTGCGACGGCATGAACGCAAACATTCTTTATGGAAAGCATGGCTGAACATTTTTGCATCATAAGCGGCATGCAATGCTGCGTTCTTACTTCTAACCTATTTTGTATCCTTTTTTTCTTCAGCGAGGCTTTGGGTAATTCAAATGAATACATACATGTCCATAAGCATGGGATCACAGGGCAGACTCTACAACATTACAAGACTCATCGTTTAAACTAAGGTGCATATTGGTCAGAGACATATTCATTGCCTATGACGCAGCTGGTACGACATATCCAGAATAAGGCTTACAGTGTCTGACATACTAATTCTCTCAGGATTGTAAAAATTTCGGAGAAACCATCAGCCTGAAGAAGATCAATAACGACGAAGCAGATGTCTTCATCACTCGTCAAACTTCATCATCATCGGGACCAACCACAGGCGACTGGTACTTTGTGCTCAAAAAACAGCTGGGGGCAGGTAAGGAGATCCTGCGCTTGTCAGAAAATAGGATAACCAAGCGGAAGCCACGCGAACGCAAGAGCCAACACCACATTTTCTGGAGGAGGCTTCTGCCACACTGAAAACGGAAAATCAACAACCACGAAGCAGAAGTCTTCACCACTCCCCAAACTTTGACATTTATCCCACCCTACGGTTCCTAGTCTGTTCCACGACAATGTGCAGACACATGCTGCCTGAATTACACTGCAAAAACTCATTAGACTTGGGATACGAGACTTAGCCACATCATCCTTATTCTCCAACTACCATTTTTATCCATCTAGGACTCTTTTAAACAATGAAACTTTCACACCTAAAATAGGCGTGGATTCTCCATTCAAAGATTTCTCAGCAGTAAAACTGAAGGATTTTTATTAGCGAGGCGTACGGTAAAAGAAAGTATGGTACATGATATGATAGCAAACGCGATGAAAAACTTTTATGTTTTTACAATTCTGCAAGTTAAAATAGCGTTCAGCGCTTTGGAGAAGGTAGGATAAAATAAGGATTCTCAACTAGAATTAAGAACTATCTACATACATTTATATAAAGTCAAATCGTATCAGAATATCACGAACCTCATAAAAAATTAAGCTGCTTCATACATCCAACGAGAAGTATAAATATGAAGAGTTAGCACCAAATAATTAAAAAGAAACAATAAGTTTTCAAGAGTCATAAAGTGTCTTGATTGTGTTTAGTGATAACTTGTAATTAAGTAATGTGTCCTCTGCCCGCTAAAGCTTAATACGAGCGAATGAGACGACATTTTTACTACGGCCAATTACTATTTTATACCTCTTTTACTACGCTCTTTCGGTTACTCATTTCAAGGTTTCTATCGAATTCATGCTTGAAAACTTACTAAGATGCTCGAAAACATCGAAATTTTGCTTTCTGGGTTATTCGGCCTCTTTTTCTGACGCAATTTTTGTATTATCGACTTAATAAAACACCGAACTTATTTTTGTCGTACATTTTTTGTGGTAGTTACAAAAATGATTTTATAAAATTTGTAGCATTTCTGTGAGTTCATTATTTTTTTCATAATGAGGCACCTCTTGTGCTAGTGGAAGTAACCTCAAATTATGAGGCCTAATTAAGGGGTAACGTCATATCCTACCTATACATGGGATGTGGTTTTAAATTATTTATGAATTCACCAAACACATAATATACTTGTTTTTGTGTTTTACAGAATAAAGTTCCTTTACAAATGATTTTTTGAAGTGCAGAAGATCACATATAGTTATTTAACCCTGGAATGACGATGTGGTCCTGAGAAGCCCAGTATCAAAATTAACAAGCCCGTAAATTGTTATTAAATATTTTTCAGAGACCGAAATTCTATGACTCTATTGACATTTTATTCATGATCATAACACAGAAATATTAAATAAAAAGCTTAAAATTTTATTGCAAATAAGAAAAATATAGCATATTTAACGAAGTGAACCTCCGAAGCCCATGCTTTCTCTAAAATGAAACAAGTGTTTGTTGCATTACGTTGCGTATGCCTTAATTAAGTGTCAGAACATGTTCTTACTTGTAGCCTGAGCGCAGAGCTTTCTTACCTCATTACCAGTAAATGTTGTATTTCGTATGAAATAGTGCCTATATATAGGGTGGGGAGAAGTAGTCACATTATTTTGATTTGCTCATTGCTGGGAGGTGATGCGTCTGAGAACATGGCTCGTACAGGTTTGACGACTAAAAAAATAAAGCCATTGATTGAATATGAACAAGACAGCTGACGAACTTTTATCAAACCATGAATATCGGCAATCTTCTGAGGATGAAAATAATGAAAGAACTCAGGAAACCCGTGTTATAGGTGACAGTAATATATCGAGTTTTGAATAAAAAAACAATGGAGAAACCTGGACAGATGTTCCACAGAACGCCTATGTGATCATAACATTGTGTGTGAGAGGTGCGGTCCTACAAACTATGCCAAGAGGAATGTGGGTAACTTAGCTGATGCTCTCTTTCTCTTCTGCTGAGATTCTTTGCTAGAAGAAATTTGCACTAACACAAATAAAGAAGGGAACCATAAATATAAAAAAAACAGTAGAAAACTTTGGACAAAGAAGAACTAAAGAAGTTTATTGGTATCTTCCTGCTTCTTGGAGTTTGCAAATCAAAATATGGGCTTGTTTCCCACCTATGGAATAAATAGATGGCCGCCCAGTTTTCAATAAAATCTTAGCAAGGGATCGGTTTCTGGAAATTCTACGCACTGTGCGTTTTGATGATGCTGCAGAAAGAAGCAAAAATAAATCTTCAGATAAATTTCAACCCATGAGAAACGTATTCGACACGTGGAATAGTACTTTGCAAGATACTTTTGTTCCTGCCGTTAATTTGACTGTAGACGAACAGCTCGTTTCTTTCCGTGGACGGTGTCCCTTTCGTAAGTACTTACCTTCTAAATCCTGAAAGTACGGAATCAAGTTTTGGGTTATCTGCGATAGGGAAACAAGCTACGCATTGAAGTTAGATGTTTACATGGGTAAAGAAGTCAATGAGCCAAGAGCTTCCAACCTAGGCACTAATGTCGTGTTGCAACTGTCTGATCCACACAAGAAAAGCAGCCGCAATATTACGTGTGATAATTTCTTTACCAGCTTGCAGCAGTTAGGAAGAGAGCTTTTGCAGCAAAAACTTACATTAGTTGGAACCATCCGAAAAACCGAACTGAATTACCTGTCACTTTCACAAATCCAAAAGGAAGAAAACCCTGCACTACTATGTATGGTTGTCAGAAATATGCAACAATTATTTCTTACTGCCCTAAGAAAGAAAAAGTTGTGACATTACTAAGTACCATGCACAATGACAAAATGACAGCAAAAAAAAAGCCAGAAATAATTTAATATTACAATTCCACAAGAGGAGGAGTTGATACGCATGATCAAATGGTGCGATGCTACAGCACCAAACGAATGACGCGTAGTTGGCTGATGGTGATATTTTTCAATATGATTGACATAAGTGCACTGAATGCAATAATTATCTGTCTGAAACTTCAAGTGTCCAACAGCATCAGAAAGCATAAGGACGAGAACTACTCATAAAATTAGCCAAGTTACTTGCTGGTGTTTCAGTTGAGGAGCCACATCTATCTTTATCTGTAGCCTCGCGCTCATCTTCATCCGTTACGAAGAAAAGAAAACGGTGTCAAGTGTGTACTTCCAACAAGCACAGGAAATTTATGATGTACTGCCATAAATGACAAAAACAAAATATTTGCAGCAAACCTGGTGTAGTGTTTTGCCAAAACTATATCAAACACTGAAATAGATTTTTAATTTTTTTCATAAATATTGTTTTGCAACTGCTTTGCAACAAATATTGTATTGCATTTTGTTTTCGCATTTAGTTTTTCTTTCTACTAATGATTATACTGAATGAATTTATTTGTAAAATACTCAGTTGAATGATTTAAAATGAAGTTTTGTTGCTTATACTTTGGAATTTTTGATGTTCTTTTCAAGTATGATCTAAATAATATTTTATGTTTCTTTAACAAATAAAGGTATATATGTTTTTTCTTTAAATATATGCTTTAGAATTTTTTAATATTGTATTCATGAGCCTCACTTAATAACAACATCAATAGAACAAATATATATGACTTTACTCCTACGTAGTTTGAAAAGAAAATAATTGAAAAGTGACTGGGCCTAATAGGCCCACCTAGTCTCCGATGCTAATTATTTTTATCCGTCGTTCCGGCGTTAGAAGAATGAGGGCCATGAATCGATTATATATTACAAAATGGGTCTCCATAGGTGAAAGGTTCGGAACCACGGATCTAACCTCAGAACTTTATAAAGATTACTGTCTTCTTCAGGCATGATTCCACTAGCAAACTTTATGAGAGCTATTCTTTAAACTTTAACAAACTTTATGGGAGTAAGCACAGGACCTTTATAACGCGTCTGCCGGATAAGCGCATTCAAATTTACATTGTTAGTAGTAGTATAATAAAAGAGTGTGGGGGCACAATTATCATCATGACATGAATGTCCCACGTGAGATAAAAAAATGTAATAAACATAGATATGAAGTTTCTCATTACATATTCTGTTTGGGATTACTGAACGATCGCATATATTTGCTTCAATTACTTCTATTTGTTTTAAGATTATTTAATCCTATTCGAATTTGGCCACCATACTCTTTTATTAGACTACTGTTTTAGTTTTACAATAGACATGTTTAACGATACCTTACAATCACATGTCTTTTGACACGTCTTTTTTATATAGTTTCTCTCAGCCTGAAGAAAACGGACTCACGTGCACGCAAGCTTCAAAGCCGCACGTAAGCAAGGATACACTTCCTGGTAAACTTGCAAGACCAGTCTTTACAGCATTCCTGCATCAATACAAGCATGAGTGTGAATCCTGCCAAGGGAACAATTTTTTCTTTACAATGCCTTAAAGAGTACTATCGAAATTAAAAATCAGTATTGCATGAACAATAAAATAAGAAGGTATAATTCCTATAAATTCGAGTAAAATATCCTCAGACTGAGAAAATGTTAGCAATTATAGCCCAAAAACTCATGAATTCATGCTGGTGACCTGTAGCTTAATGGTAGCGTTCTTGCTTCCCATGTGTGAGCTACGAGTTCAATCCCCACATGAACCCCTTCGAGTTTTTCAAGGGGGATCACGACTTGGGCTGTCGTGCTGGCTTGGCACCCAACTGGACTCTGATCTGAAGCTATCTGTGGATTATGTCGAGTGGCCATAGACATAAACCTGAAAAGATGTGTGGATTTGAAGGGAACGACTCGTGCCATGATAGTAATGATACATTCATAGGTTTGCATATTCCAGCGATGTATGAAGTATATGTATTTGATGTGTGTATCGTACGAGGAACGAGGTATCAAGTGTGGAGCAGCGACGGGTCACCAACTCACGAAAATAAACAACCGAGAGGCGAATTCGAGGGCTGAAGGGGAAACAAACAGTAGGGTGAGAAGGTTGAAGTATTACGTTTCGTAGCTAAAAGAAATGTCACACAAAAGGAATTTATTGGTAGGGATCTCGTCACTCTCAAGAATTACGTAGTCGTGAAACTCTCAAGCTGATTGAAGAGTGGGCGAAGTATATCACAGACGTTCAGAAACTTATTTCAGACCATTGGACAAATAGGGAGATTGGAAGTAATTTACTCCTTACGTAACGGCTGTGTATGAAAATACAGATTACATTCCTGCTGAATTATGAGTGAAAAACACACCAGAAAAAAGCTCAGCGTTCTTCACATGTGAAAACGTGATGAGATCTAACACACAACCTGTTAAGAAAGAGTCGTTTTATATTTTTTCAATTTTTTTAAAAATAGTTGATTCTCCAATGTAATAAAAATTGTAGCTACAAAATCATTGGATGTATGTACGTTGTGTAACAGTAGAAATACATTCAAGCATAATTATTTTAAAAAACAGTTTGAGAAAATTCCAACTTTAAGTAATCCATATATGAAAATCACTTTAAATAAAAAAGATATACAAATGAGTACAACATTAAGTGTATTTTGTAATGCTTGCCATATCACAATAAAGGAATTTAAAAGACATGAGAAAACTTTAAAACATAGAAAAAACTTAAACTGAAATTTGATATCTGATTCATACTTCGATAAACCAAAGTTAACTCTTGAGAAGCTTCTAATAGAAACTGAACAAAAGAACTGTTCTGAATTTTTTCATGATTTTTGTTTTTCATACCGTTACCGTTATTTATTTAAGCCACTGAATGATATTAATATAAGAAAAAAGTTAACGTTAGCATAATGTTTCTGTTACATTTAGTATTACGTGGGAAAGAAAGTCATGTCGGTTTTAACTTGATCACTTTGCAGCCTCGTAGGAGTCATACAGGGTGGGCTACAAAAAGTTTATTTTTTCGAATACCTATACCTGCGTGACCAATGGTCGTAGAAACTTCAGCGGGATCTCATTTTCACTACCATTTATTGTAATTTTATCAGACAAAACCATTTTGTTTTCATGAGTATAGTTTACGAACAGGTAATCGAAAAGTGAGGATGTTTTTTTCGCCATTGCGCGAGAGTAATTCTAAAAACGCACTCTGTGATTTTACTTACATAAAAAACACTGAATGCAGAAAAGGGAAAATAACAGTAATAGACTGTTCAAAGCAAAATTTTCACTTTTTACTTGAACACAAGTACATTATGTTTCCATTACAACACATGACCACCGTTGTTTTCGAGGCACTTTTGATATCGGTCTCTCATTTCTTGCATTGATTTTCTAATAATTCCTGGATTGTTTTGAAGTATATTGACATTGTAAATGATACGATCACGTAAATTTTTCAAGTCTGTTGGAGGTGTTTTATAGGCTTTATCTATGGGTACCCCGAAAAAAATTCGCTCAGAGTCAGAGCGGGACTGCTCGGTGGCTATTCTACCGCATGTCCAACTCGAATGACACGATCTTCAAAAACTTCTGTTAAAGTGTTCTGTACGCGAATATTTCAAATAATTCTTGGCGAATCTTCAGTTAGTAAGGCGGAGGAACTAAATTTCTTTAAATAATGTTATGAACTGTTGACCGAGATAAATTTGTTTCATGTCGTCGACTTGCAAAGCTTTCATTCTCCTCATTTTGGCTGCGCATCATTTCGATAGTTTCTGGTATTGTTCTTCTGAAACATCTTCCGGAATTCCCCTTGTTTTTATTGAATAGTGTTCAATGTGCAGAAAATTTTGCAACAACTTTTCTCACAGTAGGTTTGCTTACAATCCTTCCTTGAAAATGACTTTGAAATAGTTAAACGACTTCTGTGACATTTTTGATATCATTGAAAGTTACGACCAAGAATATTCGCACTTTTTTTGTCAAATGCATTGTTAAGAGCCGATCGTATAGAATTTAATTTCTGTATTTGTAAACTGAAATTTAATTAAGATTGGTCTCATAAATAGGAAAGGCGTATCAATGATACATTTTTAATGCGATTCTAAAAAAAATAGTTAATCGTTCTTTTTTCAGGGCTTTTAGAATTACCTTCTTCCAATGGCGAAAAAAATCATCCTTACTTTTCGATTACCTGTTTGTGAATTATATTTGTAAATACAAAATTGCTTTCCCGGATAAAAGTACGATAAATGACGGGGAAAATTAGATCACTATATAGTTTCTACGACCATTACTTACGCAGTTATAGGTATTTGAAAAATACTTTTTTGTGACCCACTCTGTTCAGTCACAGGGTGTTCAATGTTTATCGTTACAACTATTCTATTTATATTTAAATATAGTCAAAACTTTTACCGTAGACTTTTTACCAAATAATGGCCAAAGATCTAAATAGTAGAATAGCAATTGTAGAGTTGCATAAGTCAGGAAAGTCACCAAGGGTAGTCACCAATGTCACCAATGTGTCACCAAAGTCACCAATAGGAAGAGAATGCTGGTTTGGATAGCACTTGGGCGATTCAAAGAGGCTGGGAAGGTAGCTAATAGGGCACGGCAAGGTCGCACTCGAACACCTCGAATATCAAAATTGGTAAAATCCACCAGGGAGAAGTTGAGGAGTTGAGAAGGAATGGGCAAAAATCCCCCGAAAATCTTTCGTGACTCATGTCGAGCATTCTCCAAACGTTTGCAGCAGTTTATCGACGCTGATGGGAAGCATACTGAATAAATTATAGATATTCGAAAATATTAATGGTTTAATAACATTTATTTCAGTTTGATTTGTATAATATGATTTAACTGATAAATGTGGGTAAAAAAGTTGTAACGATAATTATTGAGCACCCTGTAGTTACTTTTAAATAAATTAGTGTTGTAATGTTTCAGTCAGTCTATCAGGAATAATTATTAGTAATATTAAATCAATTTAGACTGCCTTACCCCTATGAAATTAATATTAATGTGGCACATTAATATTAGAAATTGAAAATTTTATTTTATACTTTTAAAACTCTGATGAGTCATTCTCATGCAGTTCAAAACGGTTTTTATAGTGACTTCGTTAAATGCATGCTCAATCTTAAATCTCCAACATTTTTTATGGACGCGACACGTATCGACACTTCTATAAAAACACTTGAGACTACTGGTAAAGCATTGTTTCATCACGTTAACTTCTTTTCAACGATACTGGAAGACCTTGGAGTACTCTTTTTCTTTTTCATGGAGTTAGTTGTTGCTTGTGAATTAAATTCCTCATTTTTGGATTGGAGTGCTACTCTGTTCGAGGCATTCAACCCATCAAGCCATTACGGATGAAAGTCAAAGAAATATGTTAGGGCAATTAAACTCTGTGGAAATTATTCTCATGATATATTAGGTAGGCTATACAGCTTAAGTTTCATACAGTTTGACTCAATGAAAGCTGAGATATTGCCACATCGAAAAATCTACTCAGAGGCATTCGCGGCATAAAATGTAAAATAGTCTACGGGAAAATTTACGTTCATTTAAGCGTTAGTGTGGATATTATGGTATCCAAAAGCTGTCAACAGTACGCTTAACCCTTTCAGTACCAAATTAATTGGGAAGATTTACAGAACTGCCACGCAAATATTCTTGGTCTATGGGTTCACATTAGTTATAAAAAATTTTTTGGTGACCCTCCGACCCCCCTCACGCCCCAAATGGGGTGGGACATATAAATATGTACCGCTGGTACTGAAAGAGTTGATAAATTTTCATTGTCTATGGCCACTGTGCCTACTTACAGTTGAATAAATAATGTCACATGCAATTCAATACGATGAACTATAATGACACTATGACATTGTACTCAGGGAGCCTTATGATACATTTCAAAACCTCTTATATGAAGGCATACATCACATTTTCGGCACATGAATGATACCGTACTTTTTCATTGTGTGCACACCTTTGCGTGTTCACACTGCGTTATCTAGTTATTCTAACCATCAAAGCTTGCAATGTCTGTCAGCCTTGAAATTACCTTTTTTCCCTGCATGTTACACAGCTCGTAAGACTTGCAGTAATTGAGGTTTCTATGAAGTCATACAAAGGCATTGAAGTGCTTTTAACTTTCATTTACTGGCACGAGTGATTTACTGTGCCCGATGAAATATGAGAAAATACTTGTCGCCACCATTTTTTCAACTGTATTCTCACTCTGTATGTAATAACAGCTTGGTCCATAACATCTACTTGTCCCATGTGAGCGATATAGAGGTTAATGTAAGCTGGGTGAGGAACTGCTAACTATTTCTTATTACTTCAATCATATCGTTTCGCAGACTTCATTCTTTTGGGTTCAAAATTTGAGACAACGGTCAATTCTTTGTTATTCTTCAATTTCATCACCAATATAACATCACTTATTCTGTAATTAATAGCTCTGTGTGGTTTACTATTCCTGCAAGTTCATTAAGATAGATATTCACATGAGATCATTTATTCTAAGAGAGGAATGCCCATAAAATAGTTGTCAAAGAATATATATAGTGTCTATGTTATAGTGGCAGTTTTACTTATGTAAACAAATTCAGACCAACATTTCCTCGTGAACCATTACTTGGAAAGGCATCAATTGGTTGGATTTTATTTTTACTGAGGTGGAGATCAAATGAATACAGTTGTCCCCCTTCGGTGCACATTGCCCACATTCTGAAGGCGAAACGAATCGCTTTACCTCGGATAAATTGTTTAACAAAGTGCTTTTCAAAGTAATGTATCATGCTTTGATCTATCCCTGAATGTTTTGGCAGAGATCATGAATACGTTTAAATTCGGCAGCACATTGGTATGTGTTGGCTTCTCTTGGTATGTTGTTGTCTCGAAAGTGAAAATGATGTAAATTATCTGGAGAGCGATCTCTCCTCCTGCTATTTGAAATGAGTTTGGGAACATCGTCACCTGAAACCCTGTTTCTTTTTCGTTGGTAATGTACAGACAGACAAGAGAAGTGTCTACCTAGTTCTTTCCATAAAACATTCATTCCATGCGTCAATTGTTTTATCTAATATTTTTTTCATTGTGTTGCATACACATTTGTTTCAAGTGCAATTTTTTCGAAAAATTACTCATTAAAGAATGGTTCAAAAAAGTCCCGTTGGCTTGCCGCTGCCATAGCTTGATCTGATGGTGGTGTAGTGTTGGCTGCTTGTATGACTGGAATTTCTCTCTTCCTATTCAATCACTTTCTTCCTACCTTTTCTTCCTACTACGATGTTTACGGGATTCGAATTCTCGTACCTACCACCATAGTGTAGGAGTGTTAACCACTGCACTATGAGGTAATGAGGGCTGAATTTACTGCAGTACTTCAAAAAAACCCAGATTTAGCGATATTTCAAAAATTAAACCTAGCAACCCAGGAGTCCTGGGTTGGTAGGTTTAATTTTTTCGAGAATTCGAATCCCGTAAACGTCGTAGTAAATAAAAAGGGATAATGGGCGTAGCGCCCCCTTACAGTATGTATAACACTGAGATGTCAAACGACAGTGTAGCTGGTTGGACTTGGCCCTTTATGTAAACGACCAAGCAGGGGACCTTCCAAGGTGGGGTGCGAGGGCGGTGACGTGTCGGAGCGTTAAGTAGCTATTATGTAGGCATATGTTCATATATAGCGAAGATGCTGAATATCCCTGATCTTGCTAGGCATGGGTAAAACGAAGATCGCGTGCGCAGTTTGAAACTCTATGGAGCTAATCTTACGTCGTCAGACCACCCTGAGCCAATGGTCTTAAGATTAAGGTAGGCCATCAGCAGGCAAGGTTTCCATGTGTAGACATGCGTGTCCAGACAGTAAATTCATCATTAACTGGAATAAATTGAATGATGCAGTTAAGAAATTATGTTTCTACACCGTATGCAAAAGCATATCAGATACAAAACTACGCTTATCGGATGGGGTAGAACGTGTTCAACCTGTTTCTCGCCCGTAAAAACGAGTAACGAACGAGTATCTTACGAACTTACTCTCCCGACCAAGCCGGTGCTCCACTTCAGTCCTTCGTGAGCTTGTGTTGCTTGGCTCGTTGCAGTGACGTGACGCACATATTGATCGTAAAACTGATTGTGCATTCTTTAAAAGTGAATGTCTAGAAATTTATTATAAATATTTAGTTTTCATATTTCAGCCGCACTGGTATTCAAAATGGCAAGCACCACAAAAAAAATATCTAAAAAGTGATAAAAGCAATCTTTCAAAGAACAATGGTTAAAGGACAAGATTTTGAAAGAGTGGCTTAAAGAAGATCCAAGTGAAAAGGGCTGTAGTTACTGCACATGCTGTGATACAAAAATAGAAACGCAAATAAGTCAATGTTGTTATTGCATAGTAAGACTGCTATACACGAGAATAACAAATCTGCGAAATCAGCAACGAAGTTAGATATATTTGTCATTAAACCGAAGCTTACAGAAATGAGGAGGTGGCAAAGGCAGAACTGATGATCTCTGCTTTCATTTCCAAGCAGCATCATATGCCATTTGCTCACACTGATCATTTGATACAAGTGTATAAGAAGCCTTTCATGATCGCAATATTGCTAAAGGAGTTAAAATGCAAGCAACAAAAGCATCTTATCTCATTCAAGAAGGAATTGCTTACCATGAAAAACAAATGGAGGCTATTTCGACAATTCAAAGACGTGTCGGTGTCGAATAAATCTATACCTGATTTCTGGTACTCTGCGTAAGATCAAAGACGGATTAGACAACTCAAAATTCGGAATACTTTCTGACTTCATGACCAACCAAATTGTTCTGCCACACTCATCCACATCAGTAAAAAGAATATTTTCACTTGTAAATCATGTCAAAACAAAACAAACAAACTCGCTGACAGACACTGTTAAGGATAGGTTGTTGGCAAAACAAGCATTGTCGAGGAGTAAAAAACCTGTCACGATTGGAAACCTAAACCGGAATTAGTATGAGATTTCATCAAGAGAGTATGTCACCAGCGTAATGAAAAGCGCCTTACACAACAGCAAAGTCATCTTAATGTCGATATTTGCGCTGCAGAACAACAACAAAACAAACAAAAACGTATATTTCCAATAAAGTTGGTACATAAGAAATGTAACATCATTGGTTTTTAAAAATGCCT